>CAOLHI010006686.1:0-26122 GCA_948474755.1 Ctenosaura bakeri
AAACTTTTGATTACTTGGGATATAGGTTTCCCAAATTGTTCATTTAAAAATGGACCCTTCGGGAAACTCCATTTGCAATGGCCCGTCCCTAAAACTGTGAAGCAACTGCAGCAATTTTTTGGGTTTTTGGGAACTTCTCCCGGGAAATTTTTTTGAGGATTTTGCGGCCATAACGCTTCCACTCACCAACCTTCTACGGAAACCTAAAGGATCCACTGCGGGCAAGGCGCATAGACTTTGTTGGTCACCTGAGTGTCAATCGGCGTTTCCCATTTGAAATCTAAATTTACGTCTGAGCCCTTACCCCTTTTTTCCCGACAGTAGGGAAGAAATTTTATTGTGCAAACGGATGCTTCGGACTTTGCCATGGCAGCCGTTTTTTTTACAAATGACACCACAGGAGCACTCAGGCCTTGGCTTTCATTTCAAAGAAATTTTCCCCTCAAAAGTAATTGGCCTATTTGGGAGAAAGAACCCAAAGGCATCCATTTTGCGCTGTCCTTGGCGTCTTTTTGTTTAAGGGGCTCGACTCCCCTTTGAAGTTTGGACTGATCATGGGAAATTTTGGGAAGCCTTACAGTCTGCTAAGAAACTCTCCCCAAGCAGGCGAGAGGGGTTGAATTTTTCCAGAGATTCCGATTTAAAATTGTTTTCAAACCTGGCCGAACTAACCAACTGGCGGACCCTCTCCCCGACTTCCCGGTTTTGGGGAACCCCCCCACGCCCCCCACTCCAATACCTTGTTTCCTCCCCCTCCCCCGGCTTCTAAATTTACTACTCGTCCCATTAGCAAAGACAAGGCTTTCTGCCTCCTTTTTCTTTGTGACTCCGCTCTCCGCGATGCTATCATTCATGCAGCGCATGCAGACTCCTGGCTACCGGCAAACAAGGATAAAAAGAAGGGTTGACAATCTCCCCTTTTATGGCACCAAAGGTTTTACGTTCCCCCGCTGCCCGCGACAGGTACTTCATCGTTATCATGATTCCCAAAAACCCGTGGACATTTTGGGTTTTTGAAGACATTGCAGGGGATTTTTGCCCCCTTTTTTGGTGGCCTGGATTAAACCCCTCCCGGCCCTTTCATTAAGCAGTGTGCCACTTGCAACGTTTCTAAGTCGCCCACATCTAAACCTCAAGGGCTCCTAACCTCTGCCTGCCCCTAGCCCCTGGTTTGGTTATCGCATGGGATTTTATCGGGTCCCCTTCCCTCTTCACACGGCTTTCATGTTATTTGGGTTGTTACTGATCACTTTTCCAAGCAATGTCATTTTGTGCCTCTAAAGAAACTACCCCGTGCTGACCAGCTGGCTGACCTGTTCGTTAATCATGTATGGAAACTTCACGGACTACCTTCGGTGATCATTTCGGACAGGGATCCAATTTTCACTTCCAAGTTTTGGACTTGTCTACTGAAAACCCGGGGAGTCACTCAGAAACTCAGCAGTGCTTATCACCCTCAAACAGATGGCCAATCTAGCGTGTTAACAAATCTCTTGAACAATTTCTTAGGTGTTTTGTTTCTGAGAACCAGAATGATTGGGCTCCGCTCCTTCCGTTCGCTGAGTTTGCCATCAATTCTGCGGTTCATACCTCTACTGGAAACCCCCCTTTGAAATAGTTTACGGCTTCCTTCCTTCCCTTTCCCCCCCCCTCTCCCTCTCTTCCTCCGCTCCTCCTTCTGTTTCTGCTTGGGTCTCTAAATTTTCTGGCATTTGGCAATCCGTCTCAGATGCTATAGCATCCGCTAAAGCTTCCCACAAACTTTTTGCTACCGTAAACGGCAGCCTAATCCCCTTTACCAGCCCGGGGATTTGGTTTTCCTTTCTTCTAAGAACATTTCCTCTCCTTCTCCGTCTAAAAAACTTTCCCCTCGTTTTCTCGGACCTTTTCCTGTGAAAAGGGCTATTAATGATGTCTCTTTTAAAACTAGATCTCCCTTCTTCCTCAAGGCTATTCATCCTGTTTTTATTCCAGTTTGCTGAAGAGGGCACCTTCGCTGACTTCTTCGCCGGCTATGTTCCTCAACGCCCCGACTGACTTGCTACTGCATTCATATTACTATTTAGTTTTCTTGTCTTTCTACTTTTCCCGTGATATTTTCTATATTTTGTGTATCTTTATGTATATATTTTTTTAAAAAAGTGGGGCAGGATGTCGGGAGTCCTCCATGTTTTATTGTTTTAGGATAGCAGTAGACTGAGGAAATAGTGATAGTAGGCTGTTAGCTATTCCCAGGCGCCAACCATTCCTTCTGGCTGGAATTTCAAGGAACCGTTTGGCATGATGACGTTCGTTCTTTTACAACTATCTTAGGAGAAACTGTCTGTTAAAGTGTAAGGTGGGGAAAACGTTCCATTCTCGAGCTTTAACGTCTGAAGACAGATCCCTTACTATGTTACAATAAATCTTCTATTAAGTTTGTTGATCCGTGTAAGAGTGAATCTGTTCCTACACAACATCTTGGGTTACTAAAGAGAGGCCTTCAGTTTGGAATTTCTTTTCCACTGCTGTAACTGATAACTAGGTCCTTCATACAGTTATGACACTGGATGTACCAAACAAAATACATGAAGATGGTTCATCTTCCCTCTTAAACGAGGAAAGCCCTGACCACAGTTCCTCAGAGTCTGCCATTAGAACTGGCCTCTCAACCTCTGCCAACTCTGAGGTGTCCTAATTTGGTCAGCTCATAGGAAAGACGTCTCAGGGAAGCATAGGTAGGAAGCACTTCCTTCCTGCTATCCTCTCTTGACAGGTGGCTTGGACATTTCCATCTCTGAGATGGTGTGCAATGCACTGATTTCTGATGAAAATAAAAGGTTCCAAAGCTGCTATGAGGTGGACACAAGAGGCTCTCAAAGTCATAGCCCTTTCAATATTCCTTGAGAGGAATGAGAGGTGGTACCATGAAGGATCATTCTAGGAAGGCTAAAGGAGCAATCCACCATTCTGTGGGCTTATCCCCTCATGCCAGCTGGACAAAGCAGGTGACAAATGTTCTGATGCATTAATATTGTTGGACCAACCATCTACCTTCAATTATGTTAGATAGTCTTTTCTGCACACTTCCATTCACTATCTGCTACTTACTTATTTATTTTTCTCTCTCTCTTCAATTTCAGCAGCCACAAGAAAGAGTGGATTGCAAACTGCACACTTTAGCTGAATTAATATTCTTATTTCTCTGTTCCTTCCTACACCTGGTTCCTCTTGTAGATTTAATCAATTCAATGAGGCTAATTTGTCCATATGAAATAAATTCATTAAATTTATCGGTGACATATTAACTTGTTTGATTAAATTCATTAAGTTAAGCCAATCAAATAAATTCATTGAATTAAGTATAGTTTGCTGTGCACTGCTATGAGATTTAGCCTCCAATTCCCTTTTAATCAGCTCTGTTACTACTTCCCCTAATCTGCACACACTGTGGTTGGGACGTGACTCCCTGGGTTGAGACTCTCTCTGGACCTCCATAGCACCTCTTTGCACACTTTCTTGAGTGTTTTGTAGTAATGTCACCGATAGTACTACTACATCCTTTTTCATTTCTCATCCAAGGCTTGTGAGGCATGTGTTTCTTTCCTTTTAAGCAAGTAAAGCCCTACTCTGACTGCGTGAGGCATATCTTCTCTGCTGCATGTGTGCCTGTACATTCAGCTCCACAATAGTCGCTGATTGGCCTGCGGCAATCTTTGTACTCACCCCTCCTTTCTGAGAGGAATATCCTTTTTCAAGATGGTGACTGAAAGTAGCTAGAATGCCTGAACATAGTGCTCCACTATTCTCTGTCTGAGGGGTAAGTACTGGTAAGCCCTTTGACTTGTCTTTTTTCTTCTCCCACATTTTCTTAATTTTCTTAGTCAGCACCATTTTAGATCTTACCATTGCTGGCCGATTGTATATGATAGAAGGGACCTCACCTCAGTTTCACTTTCACTTGATATTAGAAAAATCTTTCTCAGAACTGAATGGGTGCTGTTAACCTGATCACCAGTCAACCTGTCCAGGTCCACCTGATTGGCAATTGCCTCTGAGGGCCCATTATCTTGCTCTTTAGTCTGCAGATCTGCAGCCTTTCGAGTGCAATTAATTCTTTTTCTTTCTGTTTTGAAACTCATGGAATTCATCTCCATCCTGTTCCTCTGATTTACTCCACTTCTTTTCCCCCTTGTCTCCCAACAAGATCGTTATAATGTCTAACTTCCTAACTAATAAACTACTGTCTGCAACTTCAAATATTGGTTTTAAATCTAGTTAAGTAGTCTGAGGGAATAAACTTCAACCAGCTGGCAGGGCAAAAGAATAAAAACTGAGGGAGAGATGGTTGGTCCAGTGATATTAACTGATCAGAATGTTAGTCTCCTGCCTTGTCCAGCTGGTGCAAGGGGATAAATATGGCGAGTTGTGGATTCTGAGAATGGAGAAGAGAAGATCTTTTAGGAAAGTTTTTACTCCAGGCAAGCAGATCTTATATTACCAAGGCATAACCTACATGATGGTACTTTCCTTTATATGTCACAAAAGAGTAGTTACCAAATTGCAAAACAGTCTTAAATCATATTCAGCTGAAGTTAAAAAGAAGCATACGCCCTAACACATCTAGTTACACACTCCTATTCTGCTTACAAAGTGATTTGGCATGCTGAGTCTTCAGATGTTAAAGGGGAAATTGGGAGTCTGGAACTCCTCATCTAGCCTACAATTATGCTTCTCAATGGACAGCAAGGTAGACAGCACCTCTCCTGTCCACATCAAAATGTTTCAAGGTCCCTTGTACCACATGGCACTGTGTTTTTATGACCCTCACCTTCAAAACATCTTAAAGTTTTTGTACCTTCTCACAAGCCAGTTATCCCATTAAATGGTTGTTTCTGCAGATCATCTATGATGCTGATAGTAAATGAAACCTAACCCTAAAACTGTTTGCTTGGAAGTGAGCCTACACCTCTATGGCTATGCTGCCAAAGATAATAGCAGTATGCCATTATCACAATAGGTATAATTTTTAGAAACAGAAACACAACCAAACAACTAGAATTAAAAAACAACAATGTTAGTCATCCCTCAAGCTGAACAAAGAAATCAATGGAATTTAATCGTGACCAGTAAGACCATTCATTTCAATAGGTCCACATTACATTTGGATTTAGCCTATTAAAATACAATTTTATAACAACAATTGAAGATGGTAAACCACAACATCCATATACCCGGCAAACAGAAAGATTTTGACCAAGTGCTGGAATAATTACAAGATTATTACCTGTTATTCCTCCATGAGGGTATGTATGTATGTATGTATGTATGTATGTATTTATTTATTTATAGAAAGCACTTTGAGAAGGAGACTGCTCTCCTCCTTAAGACATAGGCAGGCTAGTACAGCAAGGGGAACTCTTCCAAGTTCTTGAGTCTTAAACCATTTATGGCCTTATATGTAGGCACCAGCACCTTGAACTGGGCCCAGGACACACAGACAATCAGTGGAGCTCCCTCATAATCTGTGTAATGCGATATCATCTGGACACAGTTGTTAAAAGAAGTACATATAATGGGACTTACTCCTGAGTGAGTGGGTACAAGGCTACAATTGTACTTAAGTGCCATTAATACAAATAAATTCAACCATGAAGAAAAACCTCAGAAGTAACCACTGACTTCAATGGGTTTGACTCCCATGTAGTGTATATTGGGGCTTGTCTGAATCAAAAACTCACTGTCTTTAAGGTACCACCACAAGATACTTTGTTTTCTTTGCTGCAACAGACTGACAAAACTACAGCAGATGATGTGTCATTATTTAAAGTACCACTATGCGGTTTTAATTAATACTTGCTATTCTTCAACCACCTCTTGCAATGAGAGAACCACAGAAAAACTAGAGTATTAACTAATTACATTTGCAAACATTCCTTTCATTTAAAATCTTAAATACAACAATAAATTTACAGCAAGTTCTGACGTTTCATCCTCCACACATCATCAATGTGTTAAACAGAACAATATCATAACAAATCTGAAATATTATTTTAGAATTCAATATGGCCTTTAAAAGGAAGTCTTCTAAAATAAGAGAATATCCAGTGACAATTAATAGATAAGCAGTTAATAACAGCACTGTTTTAGATGCATTATCCAGAAGGGGGGAAGGGGAGAGAGAATGAGACAAAAACTTGTATAAACTCACATGGGACAATTCTTCTTTCTTTAACTTAGATAATAAAAATGTAATGATTAAAAAGTGCTGTTGTGATTAAGAATGCAGGCTGTATCCAAAGTCTTTCTAGAATTCTTTCTAGAATTCTACTGATTTTCCTCTTCCATTTAGCAAACGCAGATCTAGAGTCTTCTCACCTTCAAGTGTGACTTTTTGACAGGAAGTGGAGATTTGAAAAAACTGCAGAGCATGTGCAGAAGGCCATATGTGGCCATTTATGGCCCTGAATTTCCTTGGCTCCAAAGTAAAATTTTTATTTTATTTTAATTTTACTTTATTACTGTAGATCCAATGGAGTAAAAATTATTCAGTTAAAGACGTCTCAATCTGTACTCCTGTGGATATTTCTTCCCCTTGCCCTTACACTCACCTGAGATTTGTAATGAGGTTGGAGCAGCAGTATCTTTCACCATGTTCTGTTCGATTTTGGAATTATGCACTTTCAAGGCTGCATTTTCTTTCAACAGCTTATCTAAATGTTGCTTCAGTACTTCCTAGTATGAAAGGAAGGGGGGGGAAGAGGAAATGGAGAAGAAATCAATGATGAACAGATTTTTTTATATCATAATACTATTTCAAATTAATGTAGAAGCCTGACATAGCTACATAACTATTCTTCAGAGTTCTGGAAGGGACATTCCCTGCAGCAAAGCTGCATAAGTTGCCACCTCAGGTAGAACAGGAAGATAAACAAGTTGGTATGCAATCTTAAGACCTCCACCATCCATTTAAAAATTATTTGTGATGAGACTGAAAGATCCTTCTTGGTTCCTAAGGTCTGTGCAGACAGTACCAAGATGGATATCCAGGTTAAGGTAATAGATGCTAGAGATGGAAAACATAAATAACTTGTGTCATGTACAGCATAACTCTTACTTCAAAGAACACACTCTGAAGTTCACAGTAGTTTATTCAAAGGACAGTCAAAGGTACCAATTTCACACTTCCACAGAAGTTGCCAGAACTGAATATACTGCAACATTACATTTTCTTACAAGCAATCTGTTATAAATCCATGCCTACTAAGCTTTCATGGGTTACTGTACCATTGTAATCTCTTTCCCAGGCTGGTTCTTTTCTCAGACTTTCCTGATCTCAAGTGGCTGTTGATTCTCTCCTGTTCTTCTCCGTTATGTCAACAATACTTCATTCTCATAACACACTTCACTACCCACTTTCACTCTCCAGCCCCATTCCACTTGTCTGATTACATTACAGCAATCCAATGCATACAAGTAATTTGCAGATAGACTCTTATACATGGCAGCAAGCATACATGGCAGAAAGCACCCCCAGCAAAATAGATGAATATACGAAACCGGACTCCCTTCTACATGTTCCCATACAATACTATGACAAGGAAGCAAAGTGACCTGACACTGTAGTAATCTTATTTCTCCTTGTTCTTGTATTTGTTTTTATTGGCCTTCCTATTTGGGTACCAAATTGGAGGTCCTGAGCATACAAAGTGCTACAGCACAGAGTACCCATGTTAGTCCAGCAGCTGCCATTTATTAAGTTCTCCTTCCTCAGGGTTTGCCCTGAGCAGCATTGAGACTGTGAAGGAGAAGACAGCCCATCCTAACCTAATCCATGACAAAAGGGGAAAATGAAATCTTACGTGTGTGTCTTTAAAACAACCTGAAAGCAACTACCATTTAGGGAGCTGAGAAACCAGGTAATTCTATTGAGATCTCCCTTCCTCTCTCAACAGGACACAATTTTTTTCCTTCGGCTCTGTCTTCTCATGAAAAAGGAAAATGAACCTTTCTCTGTTGGTTCCACTTATCTTGTTGTAGTGGGCCCTCAAGTCATTTCCAGCTTATGGTAACCCTAAGATAAACCTATCACGGGGTTTTGTTGGCAAGATTTGTTCAGGAGGATTGCCTTTGCCTTCTTCTGTGGCTGAGATAGTGTGACTTGCCTAAGGTCACCCAGTCAGGTTCCATGGCCAAGCAGAGATTTGAACCTTGTACACCAGAGTCATAGTCCAATGCTTATACCACTACAGCACACTGGCTCCACTTATCTAATGACCAAGGAATGGAATTTTCAGAGTAAAACAAGTGAGTTAAACTGGTAGAATGCATTATCATAATTTGCACATTGTCATACTTGCTGAAGAAGTCTACTTGTACTTTATTACTCTGGCACTTATTTTTAAAGCGGAAACACACACAGCTCAACTATAGCAATCTAAAGCTTACTTACATGGAGCACTCTTATGTGTGCCAAATAAAGTCCATTAGAACAGTTGGCAGTTTCTATGGCTCATATATGTTCTAAATTTAATGTAAGCTGTTTTCATTCAAACTGGGTTTGGGCAGTCAAGATTAAGGAAAAATAACTATGAGACAGTTGACTGCCCTAAACCCTTGACTTGGTGACGGCTATGAGTCCAACCTAATAAAATAACAGTCATGTTGTACCTAGCAATTAAAGGTTTCCGAATACCTGATCACTATTTAATAACTCAGTTATATACACAAAGAATGAATGAAATTGGTAAGAAAATACTGCATTTAGCTCACCATCTCTCTCTTAGTATTATCAAGGTCCGACTTTAGATTGTTAATCCTGTCTTCTTGCTGGGACAGATTCTTTTGTAAAGTCTTTTTCTCTAAAAGAAGCTTATTCAGATTTTGACCCTCTAAAGGAGAATTTTTCTGATGCTCTGTTGATGCAGATTTCTGAATTTCAGTCAAAATCGTTTCTGCCTGAGCTGGGAATTTAAAAAAATAATCAGTTTGAGTCTGTATTCAGTGAAAATGGGATGGTGCTAAAATACATTCTCTTTATTTCTGTTGCAGAGCATATAAGTTGCAGAGCATATTTGATGACTTTTGATTAGAAAAATCACCTTCAAAGATTTCTAATTATTCATTAACAAGCAAGAATTCATGACCACACTAAAATATATGCAGGGAATTATGGCTGAAAATGTATTTCCAAATAAAGCATAAGGATGGCTACAGGGGTACTATTGTATTCAGCACTCAGTTGCACTAGTGACGTACAGATCTTGCCAAAATTTACATTCTCATTACATTTGGTAATGGCACATGTCCTGGTACATGTAATACAGAATTCTCAGGCAGATCCATCAGATACAGAGACAAAGACAGAAACAGAAGAAGAACCAGCACTCCTCCATACACATTTTAAGCAAAAAGAGAAAAAGGCCACTGAAATAAGAAATTTTGAGAAAAAGGAGACACACTGTATTGCAGAAGTATTAACCTCTCTGATAATGACATTGACACCACTTGATGTACACTAGCTACTCCACACTGTAAAGAGCAAGCTGAACTTTAGGACCTTACTGCAAAATGCTATGTGTCATGAAGAGCCAACATTGCTGGTTGCCCTAAGAGCACTTCCCTGCAGTGAAGAATGGTGGTGGCACTGATGTATTATGGGAATGCGTTTCCTTAGGAGGGATTGAAAAACTGTTCAGGATTGAGGGCAAGATGGATGGACAATGAAAAAAGGGCAAGAACTCTAAACATATAGCCAAACATATAACATACAGCACTGTATAACATAACATATGTGTGTGTGTGTGTGTGTGTATCACTGTATATATAAACATATAGCACTAGAGTGCTTTAAAAACAAGATCCTGAATGTCTTAGAAAGGCCCAGGCAAAACCTAGTGCTTAACCTGACTGGAATCTGTGGCTACAAATAAAAGAACAGGTTGTTTACTTGTAATTGCAGTTCTTCGAGTAGTCATCTGTGAACTCACACAAATGGGTTACCAGGACCTGTGCAGTGCATGTTTCAGAAACTTTTGGAGCACTATGACAGGTGTTTTAGTGGTAACCCCACTCCATCCCTGAGTGCACTTCCCACCAAAACCTTCTGTTCCATGGCCACCAGAAGCAGCAGGCAAGGACTGAAAGAAATGCAGAACATGATGAGGGGAGGATGGGTGGGGTTGTATGAGTTCATAGATAACCACTCAAAGAACCATGCTTACTGGTAAGCAACCTCTTCTTCTTTGTGGTCTCTGTGCCTCACACAAATGGGAGACTAGCGAGCTACTAACCACAGGAAATGGGAGTGTCATGCTAAAGAAGAAAAAAATGGAACAATTCTCCCAAAGGCAGCTTCCTCTCTTGACCTCGTGTCCAGTCGGAAATGAGAGATAAACATGAAGAGTCATGACCATGCAGCCACCATACAAATTTCATGTACACCATACACAAAAGCTGCAGATGTTGCCAACACTCTTGTTGAAATGGTTCTTAAGTTGGTTAGGGATCTGCTTGCCAGCCAGTTTGTAAGACAGATGAATTGTCACTGCAACCCATTTGGACAGTCTTTGCAATGAAAATCCTTCTTGTTAGAAGAATGACAGAGAAAAGGTCTCTGTGACTTCCTAAAGAGTGCAGTATTTTCTACATGGGAGCCTAAGGTGCAATAAACATCTAAGCAGTGGAGATCGTGCTGTAGGTTGGAGGGCTCTGCATAAATGCAAGAAGCACAATATCCTGGTTCAAGTGGAACACTACTATTAGAAGAAACAATCTATCTGGGCAAAGCACAGCTTTGTCTTTGTACAATCTTTTGTACAATCTTAAGTACAGTAGCTTCACATATAACACACAAACAGCTTCACATACAACACACTCCAGCAATCCTGACAGAGGTGACAGCAACCAGGAGAACAGTCTTCCAGGACAGTAGCCTAAGGTCACATGTGGTCATCACTTCAAAAGATCTCTTGGAAAGTTGGGACAGGGCAAGTTGAGGGCTCCATGCAGATGTAGGACCACTGACAGGTGAGTGCAGGTTTCATACCCATTTAGGTGGATAGTTTGTGGGCTGCATTGATAATATGCCAAACAGAGTGGGATAGTGAGGACAATGGAAAACCTTCCACACTGTGAGCTTCAGGGTCTGTATGTCAGGATGCCCCCACCCCCATGCTCTCATGGATGGTTGAACATCTCTACACCTCTTCTTTTTCTTGTGCTTCTTATGAGCACTTCCAGCAGTTGTGGTGTGAAACGTTGAGAGACTTGCCAAGAATTACCAGGATTCTCTGCAGTCAGCCAGAATCTTTCTCAGCCACAGCCTCCGAGATGTACATATCAGGAGGGAGGTATCCCTGACTAGAGTCAGCTCCAAAGTAAGGTGATCTTCCTGCCCATGTCTAGAAGGTGCCAAGGCTTCCATGGAACACTTCAAGACAGACCAAGTGGACAAAGTTGATACTAAAAGTACTGAAGGGACTCTCAGTACAGAATGATGCCAAGACTGAGCTACCATCACCAATGGCTTGTGAAGGGCTTTATTCTGTGCAGCCATATCAGAGACACTTCAGACCTTTTGCAAGAGAAGCACTTTTAGTCTGGTAGTGCAATTTCTTCTGGTCTATGGGGTGAACAACTGGCAATGTTGACAAGAGCCAAGATTATACCCTTCACCAAGAAAAAGAACGACCATCCTTGTCTGGTACTTTAACGTTGTACAAGGAACAGTGGTTAAAGACAGCTATGGAGGCCATAAAATGACGAGCCCAAGAAACTCACAAGAGGCAAAGACCATTAACTAACCAGTCCATAAGATAAAACAGAATTTCGAACAGTCCAAGTCAGTACCAAAAGACAACACAATCCATCAACATGCCAAAACCCAAAAACAAGCCATACCAAGATGGAAGATCAACAGACCACAAGCTAATTAACACTACTGTGGTGGCGGACAAAAAGGAACTGGGAATTTTTGCAGAAAGGATACTGTATAGTCACTTGGGGGGGGGGTAGGGTTACCACAAAAAATGCCTGTCATACTGAACTAGAAAATTCCAAAACATGTTATGCAGGTGCAGATTGCCCATTTGTGCCAGTCATGGAGTCCACAAAGAAGTAGCTGTTCATTAGCAATTGCCATCCAACCTGATGGAGCTAGATAAATTTTGCCAAGAAGAATGGGCAAAACTGCAGGATACAGATGCAGAGAGCTGACAGAGACTCCTCCAAGATGATTCACTCTTCTAATTGATGCCAATTATTTCAGAAATCAACAATTATCAGTTTGTTCTTGTTAACTTTTATGCTACAATTAGAGTATTTTGTGCCTTAAAAGTGTTGCCTATCTTGTATACATCATGTGGTAACAATGCCAATGCAATCCATTCCAGTTCCAGGCTGTAAAACAACAAAATATGGAAAACTCAAAAGGGTACATGCCAACACTTCTGCAAAGCACTGTAGGAAGACTTCAGGTAAGCAGAGAATGAAAGAGGGATCTAGCTCCTTCTCTGAATGAAAAGGGGCCAACATAGGAAAAGAGGACAATAGGAAAGACTGGATTAAAGTTATAAGCAACAGGAGGAGCATGATCCACACTGGATGCTTCCCATGCCAAACAAGAGAACTAAGTTCTTGCCTTCCTTGATGGAATGTGTCTTTTTATGCCCTTTGAACATGCTTTTTACTCCCAGTGTTTTACAGGGATTGAATTAAAAATTGAGAGAAGCAGGGCTATCCCTGGTCTAGAGACTCATCATCATCATATCTGTGTAGCTGGAAGAGTCTGAACCATTGTGGAGAAACAGTCCAAACACACCCTTACTTACATAAAAACTGCTGGTTACTATGGAGCGATCTGCAACCATTCCAGTATTTGTCAACCAAGTCTAAAAGACGTTCCATGGGTACTACTTCACGGGGCAGTCTATTTGCCATCTGCATTGTCCCTTGTGTAATGTCCTTTAAGAAAAAAATAAATATCATAAACAAAATTTCCCATACACATAAACTATGCAAAAAAAATAAGGATTGTGTAGAGCCTAAATTATATGCTGCACATACCAAAATAATGTGATTTCCCCTTCACTGTTATCAGAAAAGCCTTCTGCTTAGAGCTAACTGAATACAAAACAAGGAACCAAACACAATGCTCATTCTCAACTGCACTATAAGATGGTTAGGACAATATATCCCCCTCTTTGCTACAGTGCATTATTAGTAGGATTGTCCTGGATATTTTGTACACATACATATACACCTGTGTTCATATTTGCACACATATGTACAGGTCCAAGCACACATTTATACATGAGCCATGAAGATATTTGTGCACCTTTTTCATTCTCTTTATACACAAAGGGGAAATAAACACACTTTTTTTTAAATAAAAAAGTCTCATTCCAGTTTTTCCAGGTTGTGGAATGTCTGCTGACAAAGATGACTGGACTCAAAAGTATGTGTCTCACACAGATACAACAGTCACTGGTTGAGTTCTTCAGCTCACACAAGGTACATTTTTAATAAGAGACATAAGGCTTATTAAAAAAAATAAAAAATGCTAAGGAAAATTATGGAGTCTAATAATAATAAATAAGAGAATTGAAAAAAACCAAAAAGAATCCTGTAAGAAAGTACTCAGCTAAATGTTTACAATCAGGCACAAACACTTCCAAATGCTACTGCTGCTGCAATGGATAAAGGGAAAATTTCTAAAAGACGTTGGAAGGAAACCTTGCAGGGAATGTTGTGAACGGGAGCCTACTAGGACAAAGTATAGGATAGAAAACGGAGCCTTATCTCTGACAGAAGACAGATAGGGAAATGATGACACAGATATAGGGAAAGAATTGCAGAGAGATAGGGGAAAGACAGTAGAGAGATAGAAAGAAGATAGAAAAACTGTAGCTATGATAGCCAGGTGGAAGAACTGAATGGGGTTTTGGAGAGCTGTGAATGATTAAATAGTTCGGTGGTTAATCTAAATGTGTATTAATAAACATATACTTGTACATTCTTTTTTTACAGCTGGTCTGGGTATCCTTGCTAGGATTTGATAGAGTCTGGTCACACTTACCACAATGAATAACTGAATAACACTGAATAACACAGCCACTGGTCCATATAGGGGTCACCTCAAGTCCTAAGTACTGGATCTAGGGAGGGATCTTGAAAGGGCAAGGGGCAAGGTGAATGACAGGAGTCCAAGGATTTGGAACTATGGGGCCAGCCTGGAAAGGAGATCCATCACATATGCACAACGGAAGGGGAACTCACACTAAAAGCCATTGCCCAACAATAGATTGTTCCAAAGATGCTTTGTGCAGGCAAAGGAAATCCAATGTATGTGACTCATAGAGATCACAAAGAACATCTGCAGTGGTCCTCCAGATGTTGCTGCTCTACCACTTGCCATGCCCAATTACTAGCCATGTCGCGTAGTGATGTGAGCCAAAGTTCATTAACATCTGGAAAGCCACAGGTTCCCCACTCTTGTTGCAGAAGGCAGATGGTCATGTGACAAAAAAAGAGTTGCACCTACCCAATGAGAGAATTAAATTCTAATAAATTGTATGCACTGGACAAGGAAGCTAGTAAACACTTTTTGTAGGAAAGATTTGCAAGGGTGACAATCTATGTGTGGGCAATAAATACTTCTAAGGAATGTGAACATCCACCTTAAATTAACTTTTTACATTATACTTTGCATTCTGTCCATAAAAACAAATGCTTTGCACAAAACTGAGGACTTCTGTAACACAGCAGTATGATTACAAGCTAGACATGAACGGAAGATTAAGAAGACATAATGCCTACATCAAGCTTTTAAAACGAAGGATAGTAATTACAGCAATAAATTGGGGAGGAATGGATTTGGAAAGGATCTGATTATGAAGGAGGAAAAGGCCAGGACATAGCAGGGAAAAGTCAGCACCTTTTAAAAATTAAGTACTAATTTCAGTCAAATGAAGCAGGAAGTGGAAAGCTGTCAGTGAAGAAATTGCATTAAATTATGCATCAGTATGATACATGCAATTTACATGGAATTATTTACTTGATATATGAAATCAAGTGTCAGTGACAAACTAACAATGTACCTTGTACAGATATATATCCTTAGGAATCTTTCATATGCCAAATTTATTTACAATTCATCCATGAAAAGCCACGGTATTTATCAAATGGGCACGTTTTTGATATTCTTTCCATTTTTTAGATCTGACACCTACACTTTTGCCACTTGGCCTCTGCTCTTCAGGTTCATATTCTATCCGATTAGGTCCTGCTGCTTTCTGAGCAGTAACAAGGAGTTCACTCACTCCTGATGGACCTACAGAAGGAAAAATACATAATTATTCCAGTCTGAGTGGAAAAGTCTGAGATCACAAAATTGCACAGGCACTGTAATAGAAATATTATTTTTGTGAAGAGTTAGGAGAGCAAGATGTAATATTAAGGTATTTTCTCATGCTAAGATCAAACAAAACACAGGGTGAGGATCCCTCACCTCTCAATTTCATTGTGTCTCCTCAGATTCTAGTATTTTGGAAAAAGAAATGCTTTCCTTACACACTTTCTGCATACCATGAATATGTTTTATATAGCTCACATACTGGCCGTTTTTCTGAAGAGGCCTAAATTTTGATTTAGATTTCCTCAAAACTGAAATTGTTCCAGGGTCATTTGGGTTGCCCCCAAAGCTGTTGCTTACCTATGGTTCTTTGAGTGGTAATCTGTGTCCTCACACAATGGGTTTTCTGCCTGTGCAGAGACTTCCACTGGAATGTTCCAGAGCTGAGTAGCTTGGTGGAACTCCACCCTCTCCTGTGTACTGTGCATGATCCTGCCCACCAAGCTACGATGTTCTCAGTTTTGATGTCTCCCAAACATCAAGGTCCTGAAAGAGGGGAGGTAGGACAGGATTGTGCAAGGGTACAGATAACCATTCAAAGAACCACAGTTACAGGTAAACAACCTGTTCTTCTCTTTTGTGTTCTCTGTACCTCACACAATGAGTGGTTGAAAAGCTTACAAAAGAAAAAAGGGTCAGGTCATTGCAAAACTGAAGATGGAACAGCTCTCCCAAAACAAGCATTGTTCCTAGCTCTACAGTCAAATCTATAATGATAAATAAAAGTAGAAAACTGAGACCAAGTACAAGTCTTGTAAGGGAATCCCCCATAGAGCACATGAGGATGATGAAACAGCTCTCAAAAAAGTAGGTAACAGCTGCTTAGCAAGCTCATAGGTGATACGTATTGTCCCAACAAGCCATTTCAAAAGTCTCTGGGCTGACACCTTTCACCCTTAGGTCTTCCAGAATAGCAGACAAATTATTTGACATCTAGGGAGTGCAGCAACCTCTCTGAAGGCATGCTAGATTGAGGATAGAAGATTGGTAATACAATATCTTGTGAAAGGTAAAACTCTGAGACAAAACTCTGAGACTTAGGAAGAAAAGAGATATCAGAATGAAGGACCACTTTATCTTGATGGAATACTACGAAGGGTTCACCATAATGTACCACAGCTAGTTCCCCATATCGGCCAGTCAACATCATCATAACTAGAATGACAATCTTGAGAGTGAAGAGATGTCCCTCCATGATTGCCAAAGGTTCATAGGTATGGTGTACCAACTACAACAAGACCAAAGACAATGACCATGGAGGTGAAGGAGGAGAGATTGGAGGGTAAAGATGAGCTAATCCTCTCAAAAAATTCTTCACTACCAGATCAGAGAACAAGCTACGTGCTCATCTGTCAAATGGCTCATAGACAATAACCACTGCCAAGCAGACCTTTAAAGACGAGAAAGACAGACCCTGCTCCTTTAGAGACAGAAGAAAGTGAAGCACTGTCAAAGTTGCAGCTGGTACTGAGGTCTCTGACTGGGAATCTGCAAATTCACAAAATTTTCTCCTGTTCTAAAAATTAAGACTTCCTAGTAGAGTCCTTATGCCCAACTTGAATCACTGCATGTAGCCTAGAAGAGTCTATGGTGTTATTCTCCATATGGAGAGGTGATGCAGGAAGATGGAAAAAAACACGGTGAATATGAAAGTGAAAAACATGGCTGTTGGTGTGGGACAACAGGCTCGTTGTGCAAGGAAGAGTTATGTGACAGCCATGGGATATTGCTAGAAGTAGACCAAACCAAGATTGTCTAGGCCAAAAGAGACTGATCAGAATGGAGTCTAAATGATCGCTGGCAAGCTTGGCTATCATCCTGCTGGGCAGTGGAAAGGATGGAAACAGATAAAGGGGGAAACCTGCCCATAAAAAAAGAATGCTTCCCTCAGCAGACCTCTGGCAGTTCCTGCCCTGGAACAGAACCTCTGAGATTTGCAGTTAGATTCTGCTATGAAGAGATCTATTTGAGGAGTTCCCCAGCACCCCATAATTGACAGATAAGCCTGTTGAGAAATTGGAAATGTCTGCTGCGGCTGAGACTGTCTGCAAGAGTGTTGTCTGAGCCAGCAAGGTAAATAGTTAATTGATATCCCAGACATTCCAGAAGTGAGTTTCCAGATTGAAGAGAAAGGAGAAGTAAGTGCCACCTTGATGGTTGATGAAGCAGACTGTGGTCATGCTGTCTGATACAATCTGTACTACTCTCCCCAATAGAAGTCTCTCACATGATCTTTTTTGAGAACTGCTAGAAATTCTAGGGCACTGATGTGAAGTTCCCTCTCCAGTGCCCTTGGATGGTCAGAATGTGCACTCCAACCTGTCAATGATGCATCTGTGGTCACCACGATCATAGGCTGGGGTGGCTGGAAGGGAATGCCTGCACAAAGGTTGCAAAGGGAGGTCCACCAAGACAGAGATGCCCTCACTAGTCATGGAACAGCCAATCTGTCACACTGATCATAGTAGAGGGGGGCTGACATGTCTGATGAACCAATGCTGAAATGGACAGAGCTTGAACCAAGAAAGATATGTTACAGCAGCTATGGCAGTCATGAGGCCCAACAAATGCTGAATGTGGAGGGCTGAGCATACAGGATGAGACAGGATATGCACTGCAGTGTTGCACAAGGTAAGTGCCCTCTTTGCTGGGAGCAACACTCTTCCCAAACAAGAGTCCAAGCTGGCTCCAATGAAGTCAATAAGGCCAATGGACTGTAAAACTGACTTCTTCAGGTTTATATTGAGGCCTATATGTAGCAAGAGCAAGAGAGTGATATATATAGCTTGGTATATCTTGTCTTTACAGGGCACCACTAGTAGCCAGTCATCGAGGTACAGGTATGCTATGACACCTTGAACCCTGAGATAGGAAATTACTACAGCCATATATTTGGTAAAGAACCTAGGAGCATTGGCCAGTCCAAAGGGCTACACTCTGTACCGATACAGATCCTCCCCAATTACGAAGTGCAGGTATTTCCTGTGATGTGGGCAAATGGTGATGTGGAAATGCATGTCCCCTATATACCCTCAAGGGGTGGGGGTGGGGTTCTAGAGGTTCTAAAGCTCTAGAAGGTTCTGAATCATGCTCTGCACAAGTGCAGATGATCCACTTGTGTGAGTCACAGAGACCATGAAGAAGAAAGATTATATCCTCCAGCTGGGACCAACTTGAAGAGCTGATTTTTACTAAGAATGAAAGACAGGTTGAGCATGGCTTTTTTTGGACTACTTTATTATTATTTTATATATATATAATTTTATTAAAGTTCCAACATATAAAATCAACATATATAATTGTACATTTCATTGAATTATTTCTACTGTTCTTCCTCTCCTCTCTAGTTTTCAATTTCTTCTATAAATTCAACATGCTGAAGTTACCTGTACTGCACAAATATATGATAATATTTTGTGATAATTCCTGCAATACATAAGTACTGTATATTATATCACAAAATTTCTAATTACATCCATTTGATATATCAACTGTATTTATACTTGAGCATTATCATCTGATAGTACCCAACAATTACCCAACACAATTTCCCATTCTTTTTTAATCTCATCATCTGATTTTCCCTTTAATCTCTGAGAGACTATGTCTGCATTTCTATTTTCAGTCAGAGTTGCCCACCATTGATCAATTGTAGGTATTTGATATGTTTTCCATAGTCTTGCAAATTCTATTCTAGCTGTCGTGACCATATACAACTCTGTTCCCAAGACCCTAACTGAATTGAATGTCCTACATTTTGAGCCCATGCGATCACTGTAGACTTTCTTGTTTCCTCCTCCCTCTCTTGCTGTAAGGTTTCCTGATACATATGAGATAATAAGTGTGGGGGATTTTCAAACAGCCATTTTATCACTCCTTCTCTCTCCTTTTGTTCAATTCCATAGGTTTTTACATCTATCTGAAATCTTTCAGTTAATTGTCTATAGGGAAACCAATTCAATCTTATTCCTTCTTCTTCCAACTTCTCTCTTGTTTTGACCTTAATTGCATTTGAAGCTAATTTTTCTATTATATCCGCATATTGAAGCAATTTATCTGTTTCGATCCGTCTTCTGAAAAAAGCCTCTTGAGGGGACACCCATGAGGGGAGCTGCCTAATGTTTTTAGCCTGGTATTCATTCCATATCTTCAATAATGATTTTCTTATATAAGGATGCGAAAATTCTTTGTCGATCCCTGCTTTATCATAAAACATATAGGCATGCCACCCCATTCTTAAGTCCGCTCCCTCAAGTGCTAGCATTCTCATGTCTTGTAAGTTAATTCAATCTTTTATCCAAGTCATTGCCGCTGTGTTGTAATATGTATGTGAATCCGGTAGTCCCAATCCTCCTCTTGATGTAGGATCTGTCATAACATTCCATTTTATCCTGGGTTTATTAACTTGCCATATAAAGTTAGATAATTCTCTCTTCCATTGTATAAAAGGCTTATTATTTGTGGTAACAGAGGGATTTTGAAAAAGAAAATTCATTTTTGAGAGTACATTCATTTTTATAGTTGCTATTCTCCCCATTAAGGATAACCACACACATGTCCAATTTTCCACATCTTTTGTTATTTCTTTCCATTGTTTTTCATAGTTATTTTGAAATAGTTCATTGTTTCTTTTTGCAATCCAGATACCTAGATACTTTGCCTTCTGTCCTTTATTAAACCCTGTTGTGTGTATTATTTCGTTTTCTTCTTTATCACTCTTATTCTTTGTTATCAGGACTGTTTTTTCTTTGTTAATTATAAAGCCGGACAATTCGCCATATTCATGTATTGTATCAGTCAAATGTTTTATGCTGCTTAATGGGTCATCCAAAAAACAAAACCAGATCATCAGCGAAAGCTTTAAGTTTATATTGATATTTTTTGATCTGGACTCCTCTGATAGCCCTGTCTTCTCTTATTGAGTATTTCCATCATTATAATAAATAGTAGAGGAGACAACGCGCATCCCTGCCTTGTCTCCCTATGTAGCTCAATCCGTTTTGTTTTTTCTCCGTTGATCACCAATCGAGCTTGTTGTTGATTATAAATCGCTTCAATCCATGAAGTAAATTTACTTCCAGCTTCTGTTTGTTTTACAACCTTCTTCAAAAAGGTCCAATTAATCATGTCAAAGGCTTTCTCCGCATCAACAAATATCATTGCTAATTTACATTCATTATGTTTTTCATAATATTCAATTATATTGAGCACCGTTCTAATATTGTCTTTCAAAAATCTCTTTGGGAGAAAGCCATTTTGATCTTCATGTATAATATCCTGAAGAGCCCTTTTGAGTCTCGGAGCTAAAATAATAACAAAAATTTTATAATCTGTATTTAAAAGTGAAATTGGTCTATAATTCTTAACATCAGTTAGGTCTCTGCCTTCTTTTGGAATCAACACCACGTTGGCTTCTTTCCAGGTGTCCGGAATGCCCACATTTATTATCTCATTTATTGTATTTTGTAACGGCATAGATAATTTGTGCTCAAAGGTTTTGTAATGTCTTGCCATAAAGCCATCTGGTCCGGGAGCTTTATCAGTCTTCAGGTTCTTGATAGCTTTAGATATCTCCATCATAGAAATAGACTTGTTTAAAGCTGTTCTATGATCTTCCGTAAATCTGATTTTATTTATTTTTTCCAAATAGTCGTTTATTTCATGTTCCTTTTTCAATGTAGAACTCTTACCCAACAGCTTTGTGTAATATTTATAAAAGGCTTGTTTTATCTCTTCCTGTTTTGTGATTCTTTCTTCGCCGATTTTTAGCTCCAATATAATGTTTCTTGTCCTTCTTTTACACAACGTGTTAGCCAGCAGCTTAGAAGGTTTATTAGCTTGTTCAAAGAAATTATATTTCGTTCTTCATATCTGTTGCTCAATTTCATTCAAATTTAGTTGGTGCAGTTCAGCTTGATAAACCTTCATCTGTAATCTAATCTTATCCACTGGATTTTTCCTCATCTATTTTTCAGTCTCATTTTTTCTAAAATTAACTGCTCGGCTTGCCGCTTTTCTTTCCTTATTTCAGCGGACCATCTGATAAAATTACCTCGCATCACAGTTTTACTGGTGTCAAGTTTTCCTTAAAATAATTTGTTATCTCCTTTCTTGCTTCAAGAATGTACTTCTCTTTGTGCAATATCTCTTCATTCAGTCTCCAAGTTCTTTCTCTGTCATTTATATTCATCACACATTGTAATGGATTATGGTCTGAACACAAGTTGGGAAGAATGTCTATTCTACTAATCTTCGTTAGTAATTCTTTAGATGTCAGCATCATATCAATTCTTGACATTGATTTATGCCAGTCCGAATAAAATGTATGACCATCTAATTGTCCATTTTTATATCTCCAGGTATCAAACAGATTTAGGTCATCAATCACATTAAAGAAACTCTTGGGTAGTTTTCCGTTGTTTCGTGGTATTAATTTTTGCATTGTTCTGTCCACCATTGGATTAATAACCCCATTAAAGTCACCAACAATGATAATATTTGAATTTCCTGTTTCCTGTAAGTATTTCTGTACTTCTTTATGTATTGTGCAGAAGAATTCACCTTTGGCTCCATTTGGCACATAGATTCCCATTATTAATATTTTGTCTTGTTTCATGTTCACTTCAATCCCCAAAAAACGTCCATTATTATCTTGAAATATTTCCTGTGCCACGTCTTGAGTTCAAATAAAGCAAAACGCCCCTTTTCTTCTTATCAGTCATAGTAGTGAAACAACTGCCAAGTTTCAGATTTCGAACATATTTCAAATCTTGAGTCTTGATTCGGACTTCCTGCAGACATATTATATCCAAATTTTGTTTCTCCAAATGATGAAATATTTGTCTTCTTTTATATTCAGAGTTAAATCCTTTAATATTTTTGGACTACTTTAAAAAGAACTGAGCCTTGGAAAGAATGAAAAAAGAAAGAAGGGAGAAAGAAAGAAAGAAAAAGATTGATTTTGATAAAGAAAGTTTAAGGAGGAGAGTTTAAGGACATGGGAGGGAAATGGATTTGTTAATACTGAATATTGGAAAGGAAGTGAGGGTGATCTGATGATCTTATTGATAGGCCTATTACACTTTGATCTTAATTTTCTTAGTACTATATAAGAAGTGTAATTGGAATCAATAGTTTTACTTTATTTGTTGCTTTTAGATGTTTTCTAAAAGGAGATTTATTACTATTTTGATATTGTTGTTTTTTTATGACTGTTGAGTTTAAGCTAATACACTATATAGTATAGCAGTAAGTTAGGTATGATTTATAAGTTAGGATAGACCTATATATTTGTGCTTTAAGCTAGTAAGTAAATAATTTTAGGCTTATTGATTTTTAGAGTTGTTGTTGTTGTTGTTGCTATTATTATTATTATTATTATTATTATTATTATTATTGATGATGATTGACAATTACTGATAGTTTAAACTAACATAGAATATAAAATTATTTGATAAGTGATCTTAATTGTTTCTAAGTGACGTATGTAATTTTGTAGGTATATATCCAAGATGATAAGAAGGACTAGGAGCAAGTATTAATTTCTAGTTTAAATTTAAGGATTAATAGTTAGGTATAACTACTTGATTAGCATGTGCTGTTTCCAACAAGGGTGGGAACCAAGTTTTAGTTATCTGTAGGTTTTTTTGTTAGTTGTAGTTTTGTAGTTTTCTTAAATGTGTACTGTTATGTATTCTTAGTTCTATGAATCCATATGTAGTGTTGCTATTTGGGGGGGTGTCTTTGTTTAATAAAAAAATTAACTTTAAAAAATGAGGAGAAGGCATGGAAGGCTGTGGAGAATCTGGAGGAGTCTGAATCAATATCTGAAGAACCCAAAGATGATGATGCTAGTGCTTGCTTGTGCAGCAGTAGATTGTCCTTGATGGATTGGAACCAGAGGGAGAACTGATGGTTTCAACAAAGGAAGAACAGATGTAGCAGCAGTGATGGCAAAGAGTGAAACCATAAGGTGGAGTAGAGATGGAAGCAGTCTGGAGAGAGTCACTGTAGTGTGAGGCAGCAGTAATGGGGGCCTATGGTCAGTATTGATGGATGAGGCTGTAGTGACTCCCATTGCGGAGGAACCAGTGGAAGAGGTGGAGAGGCCAAGGAACTGGTATTTGTTGTTGATCTGAAGAGGGGGTTCAAGACCAAGGTGGAATGCGAGATTGGGAATGAAGAGATTTTTCAAGGGTGACCCCTTAACAATAGGGTGGTTGAAGGAGATTGTGACCTGGAATGGTGACAACTCACAAACCCATGAAAAGATCAGTACCAATAAGTATATGCATGGTACCTATCCCAGTATGAAGGGGAGTAGGACTGACAACACCTTGGTGTCTCTCTCCAAAGATGCTCCTGTTGATATCGATCAACACAAGATAGAAGTGAATAGTGAACTCTCATGTAAGCTGTACTCCATGTAAGGCAGCCTGGAAGAGGAGCAAAATGCTCTTAATAAGAAGGGATCTGTCATACCTATGAAGAGAATATCAATCTTGAGCAATAGGTGGAGCCAGTAATTGTGAGGTCTGAGGTGAAGCAACCCCCAATGCTGAAAGAGAAGTTAGGTCGTGGCTAGAAACAGTCCTCAATACTGACCGCTCAACTGCTGCCGGTGGCTCAGCCATTTCTCTATCTCGGGAACCAATAGCAATGAGGCCAAGACTGGAGCTAGAGCTGAAGACAGTACCAGGTGACTGGTAGATAGTACCAACTGTCTTGCAGCTGACATCATGAAGCAACTGGAGTATTGATATGCTTCATTTCCTTTTTTTTTTTTAGAATTCATATGGGCCTCTGTAGATGAAGGGCCTTCTGTAGAGTGCCTCTTCTTTGCTGACTTCTCCTTAAAGAAAGAGACTGAAGATATCTCACATGCAAAAGGTCTGGCAGTCAGTACCAAGGTGGTACAGTAGGTTGCAATACTGAAGGAGACTGAGTCGGTACTGACTCCATCAGTATGGCAGTCGGTACCAAAGATTTTCTTGATGGGCCTTGAAGTCTTGACACTGTAGTTGAAGAGGTAAATAGGTATATTTTTGGCGACCTTCTCCAGTACCCTCAACTACCTTTCCCAACAGTACGACTCAAGCCAGGAAGCTTGATTTGTGTCTGAGAAGTGAACTGCCCACAGATCTTACACTTGCTGACATTATATTCCCCACCCCAGGCGGTACAGATACTCGTCATGAGTGTCTGATGAGACCTTTCTATTGCATAAGGAACAGCACTTAAACAGAGACATAGAGGCCATCAGAACAGAGAGGAGGGGAGAGAGGAAGAGGGGGTAAAAGGGAGAAGGACAAAATATAAGTTTAGAGAGAGACTTTTTTTCACTATTTAAGTAGAAAGGAAAAAAGGCAAAATAAGTAGAAACGTGAAGCAGGAGGGGGGAAAAGGACAAAGAGAAGTTACTCAACAGCAGAACAAAGCCAGATAGGAGCAACTCGAATGGTGGACAGAAGGAAACTGAAGAGATGGTAGCTTGGTGGGCAGGATCACGCACAGTACAGAGGAAGGGGTGGAGTTTCCATCAAGCTACTCAGTTCTGGAACATTCCAGTGGAAGTCTCTGCGCAGGCATAAAACCCACTGTGTGAGGCACAGAGACCACAAAGAAGAACCACAGTTACAAGTAACCACATTTTGTGGCTAGGAATTCCTAGTGTTATTACATCCTGCATGAAGAAATACTTCCTGTCATCTATCCTGAACTCACCTTTATGGGATGCTCCTGGATTCTAATGTTACTAGAGAATAAAACAAACTTCTTCCTATTCTCTTTCTATACACTATCCATAATTCATACACCTCTATCATGTCCCTCCTTCCTTCTCTGTTCTCTAAGCCAAAGTCCCAATGAAGAATTATTTCAGCACCCTAATTATTTTGCTTAACTTTCTCCTGCATAGAGCTTTGTATAAATGCATTACAGTATTGGCAATTATATTTTTAATTACTTAAAGCGTTGAATTTAACCCTTCTAAACCAGGTATATGTTGGACTAATGTCTTCAAGGCTTTTCCTGTTTGGGTAGTGCCACCTCAGGACCACTTCAGCATATATATGAAGCCATGACATTTTGCACCAATGTTCATCACTTTAGATCCGGTTAAAATTAATTTTATTTCCCATTTTAGAGTCCATGCCTCCTAATTCAAAGAGATGCTTTTCTGCTATTTAGTATATCTGAAATAACATACTATATTTTTGCCTCCAGTGAGAGAAAAAAACAACAATTGCGTGATTAAATGACATACTTGGATGGTGAACAGCATATTGCGATAATCCACAAGGTGGCATCATTCACATAAAAAGAATTGCTGGGCAAAAGGCAACATTCAGCAAAAAGCTTTTTAAATTACTATAATTACTGTACCCCCATATAATGAGACATGGTCTTACACCTTAAGAAAATACCTCTGCTTTATACTTGCAAATAGCTGCATTAGTGAACCCCATCTCCTGAAAAAAAGGAGAAATGACTCCCATTGCAAACATCAGCATACATTGGGGAAAATACAATGACTGTTGATGGCACTGGGGTGGAACCAAAGGGTCATCAAAGGCAGAGCCAACTGATTTAGTAATCAACCTCCACTTTTGCACCAAATTCAAGCACCTTATTTTCAAGTAAACATACTTACGATAAGGGTGCAAATGAAACATGATATTAAACATGTATTTGATAGCCCCCACAATAGCTGGCAAGTTAACACTTTTTTTT
>CAOLHI010006687.1:0-26554 GCA_948474755.1 Ctenosaura bakeri
ACCCTAATCAGTGCCAGTTTCGTTCAGGATATTTCTGTTGTGAAACTCCATCATGTACTTACGGTTGCTGAACCAAGAAGCTCCTACCTGATAAGTCTTTTATGGAATTCTCAGATATTTACTGAAGTCATTTATATGCCTGACTTTAAATAGCTGAAAAATTGTGCTTACTTGTTTAGAAAGTAAAGAGGCTTCACAATTCTGCCTCCTCCACAAACCAAAGTAGTAACCTTCTGCAACATACATGCTGTGAAAACTCCAGGGTCTCTGCCCAGCCTGAAACCTCTTAAATGTCCAGGTCTTGACAGTCAGAGAGATCCCTGGATCAAGCCAGGGCTATGACACTCAGGTCTGCTCCTGTTCTCCCTCTCTAAAGAATGCAGCCCCTGCTCACTCTTGTCCCCCACTGGCTTTTCCTCCCAGGTTCTCTCTCTACTGCTTTCCCTAAATCCTCACTCTTCTCTGATATATGGACAAGCAGTGATTTATCTCTCCAATGACTATGGTACTGATGGTAGTGTGTGCAACCCAACGACACTCTCTTGAGACTGATTTTTATAAAAATATAAACAAATCTTTATTTAAGACACTGTCAAGGTACATTTTGTAAGTAAAGATTCTTTAACAAGCACAGTACTTCTCTCTCTCTCAAATCCAAACACACCTTTTTTTCAACATCCACACTCAACTCTCTCCATCAACTCTCTTCTCTCTCAACTCTGTTCTGAATCTCAACTCTGTTTTCAGTTAAATTTCCATTGCTCACTTCCCTCATCTAGCCCCTCACTCTGGCTAGCCTGGGGTTCCATTTGCACCAGCCAATCAATTTGAACCCTCCGGGTTGCTAAGGTGGCTCCATTGCTAAGCCCCCCCTCAGGATCTGTCCACATGCACACTCTTAAGTGCAATTCTATCTATGCTACCCTGTGGTAAAAGAAAGAGAACAAAGCACACACACTGTTAAAAGGCAGCAAATCACCTGATTAGACAGTAGACAGTTCTGAAACTTCACCATTAATTTCATACTCTTTTGTCATGAAAGCAGCTCAGTCTTCCTTCAATGCTTCCCAGGACCTTACCCGCTTTCCTCCTCTTATGTTGCAGCCTGTAACTTTTCTAAATTCATCCCCTTATCAGGCTGCCTGTCAAATAGCACTGGCTTTTCTCTCTTGGTTCCTCAATGGCTAAACTTGCCTTGGGTGAAAACCAGTCTTCAACTTCTTTAAAATGCAGCTTTTATGTAAAGCCTTTACCAGAAGCCTGTATTAAAACTAAGCCTAGATGGCATTTAAAAGTGTACATCTTTGCCTAACTAATGGTAGGGACTGAGTCCTGTGATTTATAATGCACCCAGCAAATACAAATGGTGCTGTGTGAACACAGTCTTAACACACTAGTACAATTTTATGACCAGCTCCATTCTGGCAGACATCTGTAACAACATGTACAGCAAATGGTATGGCACACTTGCATTCACTATTAATATCCAATGGCTGATTTCTAGACAAGATGTGCAGCTATGCAGCACTTTGTTATTGCTGGACTTCCTATATGTGGTGCATTGCAGGACTCCAGGTTCAAGAATGCACTAGAAAACATACCTTTGTATACATACGGCAAAAACAAAACACTGCACAGTTCTACCACTTCCCAATGCACGGCTGAAATCAACACCATTACAAGAGATGGTACTGGCAAAAAATACTGGCTCCTGGCCTGAAGGATGTGAAGGGAGGGCAGAAGCATATGTCTATGGTATATAGAAGCCATTGTTGAAGTTCATGGAGAACATGTTGCACCTTGGTATTAGCATGCTGTTCTGATAAGAGTATAAAAGAGCATGTGTGGGTACAAGCACTGGCACAGTGCTAAGACAAACATACACAATGCACAGCTGACTTCACTGAATTTAAAAGGAATTATTATGTAATCTGTGGCTCACCATTTAAAGAAACTGAAAGCAACAAAACTGCACTGAAAATTGAGGATTTTATTGAAAAACTGACCAATAAAATGTCCTTGTGAAAGTGATACACTGTAACAGCCTTTTTGAACTTCTTATTCTTCCTCTAATATGGAGGAAGTGTCCACGCATGTTAGGATAATAGATCTGAAAATGTTCATATGTTCAGCAAATAGCATCATTTGGTCTTTATTCTAAGTGGTACAACCAAAACCCTATTAGTGAAGGTGAGTTTAGATTAGACAAAGAACACATGAAAAGAAATATACAAAAATGACATTAAGTTTCCACAATTATAAACTGTCAAAGAAAAACTGCAGCATTATAGGAAGTTTGTTAATAAAGTTTAAATAATGTAATTATCTTTAATGGATCAAAATCAACAAGTATATATTTAAAAATTGACTTTTTGAATATATTATGTTCAACATAAAGTGGGTTTCCAGCACAGATTTATATCTACAGGTGTAACTTTCTGATACAAAATGCCAGATATCCATGAACTGCAAACTCAAAACTTAAGGTGACTGAAACACTAATTGCTTGGAAAGATTATTATTCCCTTTGCCATGAATTAAAGCAATTATTTGGAAGACCAGTAAGTTTGGTAAGGAAGAGTTCTGGGAATTCTTTAAAAAGATTCCATATATATGATTACCAAAACACTTTCCTAGATTTTAAAAAGACAATACCTCACTGAAATTCTCGTGTGTTTACCAGTTATCTGTCCAAAATATTTAAAATACTAATTCCATTACATTCTGCTTCCCAAAGACACTATTACCTTCCAATCATGATCTAGAAGCACAGAAGAGGCACTTCATCTAGCCTAGCCTCTTGTGATGCTTTTAGTGTTTGGTATTTTACACATTTTTTCATGAATGTATCTTCATAGTTCAACTCCAGCAATCTTATTTCCAAAATCCTTGAAAATATTCAGAAATTTTCCATGAAATAGGAAATTTTTCATACCAAATAGGGGTAACCTCAAAGGAAAAGGTTTGCCATGCACTAACATTACATAAGTTACTAAATTGTGACTTGTCTATGTGAGAAAAGAAGGGAGTATCCAATGTAAAAGGAACTACAGTGGATGATCTGAAGTGCTTAACTACTAAGTGCTAAATCATTTTGCTTCATTAATGTTTCTAACCCAAGCATCAACATTTCCCATGTCACACTTCCTAATCTTGCTCTATGTAGGGTACTATATGCATGGAGCTCCTCTTACAGGAGTATCTCTCCCACTTATTTGAACAGAGGTTCCAAGTACAAGAAGGCTACTTTTGTATGGGTGGATCAACTTCCCCAACTCACAAATCATAAGTTTCATGCATGGCTAACCAAGTGGGTTGTGCATACATACATCTGGCCATAGGCATTGAAGAGAGCATTTCAAATCAAAGCAAATAAAACATACTTTTTATGTAGCTACACATTTTAAAACAGGATGAGAAAAAGGATAAATTTAAAATCTACCAATGTTATTATATGGAGGGGTGTATGTGCGAACAGGCTAACATTTCTGAGGGTTCACTTTTGTCCTCAAGGAAGTTACATCTTTTACATGTTAGCCATGAAGTATAAATTAAAACTCTTTCCTCAGAGATATAATTTACTAGGCAAGGATTGTGACTTTATGACAGTAACTCCACTGGCTTGCATTCAGATTTCACCTAGACTGGTCTTTCCCTAGATCCGCTGAAATACATGAGACTAAACTGAAATGGGCCTGCTCTAAGCCAAACTAAGTCAGGATCCAACCCACTATGAAATGAACCCATTTACTACATGCTCATGTGACACTTCTTGGGATAATATTCTTCTTCTTTTTTATTTTTAGACCTCTATTACAGACAACTTTGGCATTATTTACCCAATAATACAGGAGATGACCAATTGCATATTTCCACAGATTTATGGTCATCACCTAATCAAGCCCATTTACTATGAGAACAGTACTATATATTTATATAAAGCATCTCCTTTTTTTAAATGAGACACCTACTGGATTGACCACAAAGGGCAAGGCTTGATGTCATAAAGAGTAGGCTTCCACTCACACAACAGAACTATGTCTTCTCCTCCAACCCCAGAAGCGCCCTCTCTCCTTCTAAATCTGCTTCAGTAGGTCCTCCCAAGTCTCAGGAGCAGATTGTGGGGGCAGCATAGTCAACCACTCTCTTCCCCATTCCAGTGACAAAAGCTGCTAACCTATAGTGTCAGGCATTTGCATGCCCATTGTCTCCTCTAGGAATCATCTCACAAGAGGAAACAGTACGATTTTAATCTTTAAAAAATGACAAAATGCCTCTCCAATTTAAAATTCATTATCTATTTACAAGGGTAGGCTGCTCCTCTCATAATGGATACTGGTAGTGAAATGGTACCTTCCACAGCATGGCACCTACAACAATACACATAAAGCCAACAGAGGCCGTGTTCAAACAAAGAGCTGTCAGTCTTCATTCTATACATCAGTTAAGGTTTGAACTTTGAACAAGCTTACAATATTTCTGGAATTGGGCTGAACATTTCTCCACTGTTGTAGGTCATGAGGCTCCAGTTTCCTGGAGCTACCTCACTGCACATGATTAGAGTACAAAGTTATAGCACTTGCGACAATCCTTGCATCTTTTCCAAAACAGCACTTATGTGGCTCATGAGTCTGGTTTTATTGCATACTAACTCGCTTCACTCTGTTTCACATTCCAAATTATCACTGGCACTGTGTTTATTACCTAGCATGATGTTTTTCTTCAAGTCCAAAAGTGACTTGAGCAATTTCCAGAAAAAAAGATTGACTAGACTGCACAAAGAATATACTTCTGAAAATATTTACATTATTATACATTAACACATCACGGGAAGCTAAACCTCTGGATACAAATGAACATAGGTTCTGACATTTTGGGACACATTCTTTCCAGTAAAGCAAAAAAGGCTAGGTTATCTTCAAGTTTCATACACTGGAACTATGTGAAGATCCTCATTTTCAAAAATCCATCTGAAGAAAAACAAAGAGCCTTTCTCTAGTTACCCACAATGGAAAACATCCTCATTCTTGTACTTTTTAAAAAAAGATTCTTTTATTCATTGCAAGCCCTATTCATTTCTCCCAGTTTTTCACTTAGGAAAAGCTTAAGCTCTGAGATTGTTTGTAAGGTAACTGCATATATTCAGCATATTTCCAAATGTTGCTGTAACAATACAAGGCTTGTGTGTTTGATGGGTAGCTATGATAGATCTGCTAAAACCAAAGTAAAATGTCAGCAATTCAACTTGTAGGCTAATAAAGTCTCCAAGCATGCTCTCCAACACACACAGCAAGGACGTTTCCAACCAGTCTGAAAACACATCTGCAGATTTCATGAGAAGATCAGTAAACAACTTTCAGTGGAGAAATTAAGTTTGGGGGAAAAAAAAATGAATAGCACCACAATGAATTGCACTAAGGTGCTAAGAGGAGGTACCTTATTCCCTGCAGAGTGAATGCTCTAGTTCTGAAACGTATTGCAATAAGTAAATGCAACTGCTTAAATCGTTACCATTTGGTTCATTCATCTACAGAAAATCAATTCCTTCTACTATATGCTCAACTGATGCTCCGTTCACTGAATATTACAGAATTTACAGTTTATGAAAACAAAGCTTGAAGAAACTATATGAGGGCATCTTGAGGAAGATGGATGTTTTAAAGGGCTAATAGCCAAGTAAGACATTTTAGTTTTTTATGCTAATGGTCCAAGAATGTTTTTTATTATTATTATTACCAAGAAATACAATTTTTTAAAAAAACAGATGACAGTCCTTACGGCTGTTATGTCAGTATCTGTGGGGAGGTGAGGGGAGTCACTGAGGTGCCAGGCTACCATGCTTGCAGGTCTGGATGTATAAGTGTATGTGACTCATCGGGAGACCTGCTCTCATTTAGAAACTAGATGGATGCTTGCTATATGGTACAACTGATTGATATTCACTTTGTGTTCCCTTTCTGAATTCATTTAAACAAGTTTTATCCCTTCCTATTTCACCCACTTCATGACACATGTCTGTGGGCTTTCTGCATCCTGTTTTTCTCTCTGTGGCATGCTGGTATTCTTTATTCACTGATAACTTTCCAGTTACGTTAGAGATCAGGAAATCGGCTAGGGTCCTCCTTGTAGTCATCAGGAATTGTGAAGATTGATTCATCAAACTCATCGTAACGAAACTCCTGAAAAGTCACAGTGGCTGTGATGGTTGGAAACACAGGTATATCTAAAAAGAACAAAACAAAAACATTGGTGGACTATATTAGAAATGCACAGTAAGGAGCATTTGCTCTTTTAGAAAAAGATTACACCTGTTCACTTGTTTCATTTTCAGGATTATCTTGTCAGAGTAGGATGTGGAGGCCAATTGTTTGGTGGCCACAGTCCTTTCTAGAGAGACAGTGTGAGAGCACAGGGGGAGTGGTATCCAGACTGGTAGAAAGCGGCACAGAAGGGCTGCTAGGCAACCAGAACGGTCACTCCAGAGAGAAACCCAGCCCCTTTAGTGTGAAGGAGGGGCTGGAGGCCTCAGAAAAAAAGGCATAAATACCAGGTACAGTGATTTGGTTGAGGAGTCAGACTTCCAGAAGAGGGGCTGAGAGTCAGTTCTTCACCCAGAGAGGTTTCCAGTCAACTGGGGGCGGGGTTGAAGGAAAAGGGGTGTTTTCTCAGAAAAAGCCTATAGAGAGGGGCAGAAGAGAAATCAACCTACATTTAAATCTGGTCAAAGAGAGTGACCCGGATTTGGAACAGAGCTCTTGGCGAAAAGAGGAAGACAGAAGGGTGTGTGTGTGTGTGTGAGAGAGAGAGAGAGAGAGAGAGAGAGAGAGAGAACGAGAACACTGTGCCTTCATGCTGTTGTAAAGATATAAGGAACTGTTTAAACACATTCTGAAGATCTGTTTGAACTTGGACATATATACAAATCTGATACTTTATTCTGTTTGTTGTTTTAATGAAGATTATAGTATTTTATTATTATTATTTTTTGTAAATCTGGATGCAGCTGAATAATTTTCAGTAGTTGTATCCAAACAGAACCATGCCACCATAAATTCCAAAGGAATTTCTAAATAACAGCAAAAGGCTTTACCCTGTATATGTGAAGGTGGTATTTTTAGGAAGGCCAGAGCTGTCTAAAGTGGCAACGTACTTTAGCAGACAGGGGGAGGGGAAGCTGCCATTCCAGTTTGTGAGGAGGAAAAAGCAAGCCTTGTCTCCACAAATGGTCCAGAAGGCAATGCTCCTACTGAACCCCATGGTCTGTTACCTTTAGGACGCCTGAAGGGTTCAGTCTGTCTTAAATACATGTACTGCACATTTACAGCTGAGGTAACCCCAGCCACCTCCAGTTGTATGAATCAATCCATTCTTGGACTAATCAAGGGACACAAATTAATACCCAAGTAAGATGGAGGTATCACTCATTGCAAGATCTGAGGATATGAATGGAGGCTGCAATCAGTTGTGGAAAGGGTGACATCAGCCAACCAATTTCGAGCTATTCCTTTATTCAGTTACCTATGGAGGTGGGGGCTGGGGAGGGGAAGAATGACCAGGATCGAGAAACTGAGGGGGGAATGACTGCCCAGAATGACAGATGGCCAAAAAACACCAGACAGGTCCAATGTCAGCACAACCATGCTGAGGTCTATCAGAACAAATGCAGCTTGCTGCAGTATACCTCTTCTAGCTTGCATATTTAAGCTCATTTTTAAAATTTAAATACATATCACTTTTTCAAAATTATGCTGTTTCCCATATTTAGCATTAGGGCAGAAGTAATCCCCATGCAAATTCATGATAGTGCTATGATTTAAGTCAGTTTAAAGTTAGAAAGTACACATTTTGGGACTTTTTTTTTTTAAAAAAATTAGAATTGCAAACTTTGCTCATAAAATTACACAAATTATTTTATCCCCAAGTACACATTTAAAAGCACCAGCATGACTTAGTCAGTTTGAGTTTCAGCAAAAGGGGCAAGTCTAACCCATGAAGTTCAGGGGATGGAAGAAAATGGGATGAGCCCAGCTCTCAGAACCAAAGCCTGCTTTATCAGGAATCTGAATGGAGAGTGGAAAAGAAGAGAACTTGTATCACTGTCAGCATAGCAGAAGGGTATATGACCCCAGTGGTCAACAGTGTCTTTCAATATTTTAGGCCACTTTGACATTTGTAACCTTACCCGGACCTCCAGCATGGCTGCACCAAGACCACAATATATAGTACACATAGCTGACTTTGGAGACAATCTTGAAATTTCACCTTGTGCATAGTGCTGGGAGGTAGCCAGCCACATCAGTTTTACACCATCTGAACGGTTACTCAACCATTTCCATAGACAAAACTATTTTACCCAAACTCTTTAAACCCTGAAGACTTTTGGAGCTGGTGCTCTCAGCCTATCACTAACGTCCATCAGATTAGCAGGTACAGGAATGGAGATTTTTTAAAAAGTTGTGGCCCCACGCTTGTGGAATTCCACCCCCCCCACAAACCCTGCATGGCTCCATTTCTTGTGTCCTCTGAACTTTTTTTTATTTAAAAAAATGCTTCTTTTTTGTTGTACCATTATAATTTCATCTGATACTATTTTAATTATTTGTCAACTGTTCTAACTTTCTTTTTCAAGTTGGCCCTAAAATGTAGACTAGAAAGATATTTAGTAAACAAATCTTCACTCTTGAACTACATTCACACCATTAGCAATTTCTATTAAAATACTTCTAATCTGATATCCATAAACAGACCTCAGGGTGGGATTCAAACAAACTATAAAAAAGAAACCAAAATACGAATCCACATTCCACTGTAATCATTATTGAAACAAAATCTACAATTATCCAAGTAAATAAACTAAAACTGAACTACAGCAATTGGATGGTTTTGGGTGATCTGCCAGGTCTTAACTTGGAGTTAAAAAAAAAACCTATGATGGTAGCAACTGGGCTTCCAGTGAGCCAGTATTTCATACACAGGACACCACTGCTTTACCTAAGGTACAGATCCCAATGGTGGAAAGTCCCTTTAACAGAGCTCAACCGAAGAGTGACTCCTGGGAAGATCAGAAAGGCTTTCTCTCAAATACTGAACTTCCAAGAGTTTAAGGCTTTAAACCTCATCCCTACCATCTTGAACTCAAGACAGAGATTTATTAGTAAGCAGTACACTTGCTTTAAAATCAGTGTGTTTGTGACCATCAATATAGCTTCTGTATTCTGTTTGACAGGGATAGCCCTATCCTAAAATAGTCACACTCCACACCATTTGTTTAGAATGGTGGTATCTAACCGGGGGTCTAAGGAAGCCCTGCTACTGGACACCAACAGCAGTGGCAGCAACAAGGATGCAGCAGCAGGGGAGCGTGCAGGAGCCAAAACAGTTTGGATGCATGCACACACCTGCTGCCATGTCCCTTTTGTGACAGCTGGGGTTGTGGGTGCTAAGGACCAAGGCGGCAGTCATCTGCATGCTCCCAAACTGATCCCTGATTTGCAAATGAAGGAGCAGTTTTGGCACCACACCCCTCCTTCATTACCACATTCCTGACTAAAGGGAGACAGTGGCAGGTGTGTGCACACGCCCAAATTGTTCCCTTATCTGCAAACAGGGGAGCAGTTTATGCACCAGTGTCCTTGACAAAAGGGACTCGGTAGTAGGTGTGGGTGTGTGCCCAAACTATAACTCTGGAGAAGAAGGCTTGAATCTCCACCCAGCCACGGAAACACACTGGGAGACATCAAGCAAATCACATTCTCTCAGCCTCACAGAAAGGGAAAAGCAACAAATCTTGCAAAAAAAAAAAAAGCCCACGATAGGGTCAGCGACGGTTACCATAAATCAGTTTTCAAAGGAGAGAGACATGATGGCTAGAAAGAATACCCCCCCACCCGCCAAGCCAGTAGGACTTTGTTGTATGCCTTCCAGTCACTTACAACTTATGGCAACCCTTCCTCTCAGGCTGAGAGAATGTGACTTGCCCAAGGTTACCCAGTATCTGGGCAGAGATTTGAAGCCTCGTCTCTAGAAGACTTAAATAAATAAATATTGGAATATTTAAATCTAAATGTAAATATTTAAATCTTGAGTTAAGTCTTGAGGATCTCTAGCAACAGATTATATTTAGAGGTGACTCCAGTAAAGAAAAGTTAAGAACCACTGGTTTAGATTGAGCAAGATTAGTCCTTTAGAATAAAAAAATAGTAAAACTGTTTCTCTAGCTCTACATTCTCAAATTCAGATAGCATGAGGAGCTGACTATGACACTCCTGTGTTCTGTAGAGAAATAAGGATTTGTTGAAAACTGAGCTGGTGACAGAGGGATTGCCAGTGTGTTTGAAGGAGGTGGAGGAACCTGAATGCAGAATTGCCGCTTACAGCATGTATCCATTCATTTTTTTCTTTTGACAAATAGCTTCTATAGATCCTTATATATTCCGGAAAATGTGACAAATCTGATTTATCAAAGTGATAATAAGACAAAAATGAACATATACCAGAAGAAATTATGCTTCCTTAAAACCACTTGTGGCTTTCTTATGAACAGCTGCTTGTCTCAAACTGACTGAAGTTTAATTTTCAAACTGGAAAAGGAAATGAACATTTAAATGTATGCTGATACTGCTTTGCGTCGGGGTAGTGTTTTGAAATCGTTTCTCCATCCGGCCCAAAGTAAGCCACTGTAGTCAGGCACTCTAAAGGGAATGAAGATTTAGGAAAAGACAAAAAAATCTGTGTGCTGAAATACATGATACATGAAGTGTGTCATCTATACTTCATATATTTAAAAGAAACTCACAAAGGAAGTGGTAATCCTTTCAATCAGCAGCACAGTCTTGATGATCCCTACCCCCAGATAATTACTTCAGGGAGGGAAAGCTGTCATTTGCATCCATAGGAGCTTGAGAGTGCAGATCTTCTGGGGCTGGGGCACAGGGGAAGGGCGCCCCTGCCAAACCACAATCTCAATCCTGTTCCCACTCTACCCCTGACAGTGAGGTTATACAATCACACATTTTGTGCATTCCTTAGTTTGGCTGTTGAACTATCCATGCAAGTTCTCATGAAATGACTTCATTTTCAATTATCATCACATTGTGAAATGGCATGCCTATTCCTCAAAAAGTCTGAGTAGAAAAACCATATTTCTCATTCCAAAGATTGAGACATTTAAAAAGCAACCTTGGCAGGGCAGGAAGTTGCTTTAATTGATACCACTGGAACCGGTAGCTCACCTAACTTTACAGGAAAGCCTGGAGGAAGTTTCATCTGCACAAATTCCCGGAGTTTGTTAAAGTGCTTGAAGGGTGCAATTACTTCTAAAACATTCAATAACCTGGAGTGGAGAAAGCACAAGTGTGATAATTAGATGTTTTGTTATTTATCCATGCACTATTCATCAGTGTGCTATCGGGAACAGAGAGGTGCTCAAAGATTCCTGGCTACTGATTACTGGCAACTGATTCATCCAATCAGATTTTAGCCCAAAAACAGTTTTCAAAAACAAAGAAACTAGTGATTTTTTTGGTCAAAAAGTGGCCAAAATGGCTCAAACACAATGGTCTAGCCCACACACCCTCCCCAATACTGCAAAGCTGCTCCAATGTGATGATACTCCATTTTCCAACTACCCCAAAATTGGCTAAAAATGAAAACAGAAGTCATGTGACATCACTTTTGGTCATGTTGGAGTAGCCCCTGCAGTGATAAAAAATGCTTCTCAGCTCCTTTGCAGTTGCCCACCCTGATCTACAGCTAGCCCACTCTGATTTAGAGCTAGCCAATGTGACGCTTTTTCCCTGACATGGCACCAAGAGGTCAGAAATAAGTCCCAAAGGGCAGGGATCCTTGTAACAAATTCTTGGCTGGCCCACAACAACCCCTGCCCCTCTGAACATAAACACAACTTTGAATATACTTGGGTATTTGTTACACTTGCTTTCTTTAGTTATTGAGCAGTAAAGGGTAAAGGCCACTTTAATGGGAGAGAGTGTAAATTCTCTTTTATCAGGAAACATTTAAGTAGGTAATATCAGAGAAATGACATAACTATTGCCTGGATTACAAAAAATGGTTCATTATGGAAGTAAAAGCTATGATTTATAAATGACTATGGGACGGAAGAAGAGCCTAAAGTTGAAGTATGGGACCAATTTTTGCAAAATAAGAATCATTACTCTAATTCAATCACTGACAACTATTTTCTTATTCTGTGTTACTGTATTACATTGCAATTTTTAGAATAACCAATTTTTAAAAAGAGTATTTTAGATTCACATCATTTCCTTTCAGAAATATTTATAACAGACAGGTTAGACTTACGATTCAATTCCCAGAGGAAATTCTTGGCTCATGGCTATTGTGGCTTTAAACGTTTTCTTGCTTTCTTTGCAGACAAGTTCTCTACCCAAATGAGGTGCTCTAGTTAAAGAAAATTAAAATTAAAAACTCCTCCGAGACTCAAGATTCTCAAATAATAAAACCTTGGGACATATTTCTACTAGGCTGGAAAGCAGGCTGACAGAAATCGTTTAGTGAAGTCTAGAAGAGTTCAGATAGCAAGAACTGAAAATGGCAAGCTGCCCAGTGTCTATAGGATTACAGTAACTGAATGGAGTTTGTAAAAACAAAACAAAAAAACAATGACATAAAGAAAGCCACATAACATACAGTCACACAGTCCAATCTGGCCATACAGGATTCCATATAGTTAAGAGTCAATGGACAGGATCTAAAGCTGCTTAGACAATTTATCTTTTTTAGAATCAAACCACTATACTATTTCAAAAAGCATTCCACCAGTGTAACACAGAGGACTAAAATAGTAGTAAGCTCCTTGGTTATGCCATTTTGTTCACAGTTCTTTGGATTTCGAACAATGAGTTTCAGTTACTTTAACTAGAATACAGATTATTCAGAAAACCTTTAAGGAACAGATGTAGCCAAAGTTAGCATCTAATTTCTATGAACAGACTCCTTCTGATGGAGAAGACTATATGCATAAGAAACTAAGCATCTTTATATTGAAACACAACTTTCCTGAGAATTTTATAAACTGTTAAAATGTTTACATTTAAATTTATAATTTTTGAACAGAATATATTTTATAAATAAGAACATGCTAAGACATCAGAAAAATCTCCATAACCAAAGATTGTGAAAACCATCTGAAATGTTTTTTGTTAACACTTCCTGAAAGCTGTACCTCACACATCTGCTGAACCTAGACATGAACAGAAAATCTTTGATTTGGTCATGTATGTGGAGATACTGAGGCACGTGTAATCCAGGTGCCACCAAAAGTTCAAACAAACACAAGACAAGGGTTGCAGGTTAAAAGAGAAATGGTCATCATTCAGCCCTAGGATCATCTACACAGAACTCATCTTGCTTCTGCTATTCATGGCAGCCAAATTCCAGATATCTACTTTAGTTTTAATTATGCCCAGGGGATTATGCATCCTTAACCGGGTCTAATTGGAAAACCATACTCCCACTTCAAGCTGCCTCTTTCTCACACACAGCACCCCATATACCGGATCTAATGCTTATTCAACAACTGTTCTCTGTTAAATGCTGACAACCGCTGTTCAGCAAAGTGAACAAAAAAAACCCTGTAGGCAACAGTTCCATTGTGGTTGCAACAGCAGCTCTTCCATACTACCTTATAACCACTAGATACAAAATTAAGAATCAGATTCCTTGATTTAATGAGAAACCTGGGCACATGTTTAATTTTACCTCAGTACATAAAAAAGAAGCTTTAAAAAAGAAACAGCAGATACACCCACATAATTTTAAGTCTGTGAGCGAAATTCTAAGCAGAAATGTATATGTTCAAATGCATTAGTCCAGAGCTTTCCAAACGGTGTGTTGAAACACAGTAGTTTGTGAGCTGCAGTGTGTAGGTGTGTTGCACAAATGTAACAGGTGGAGGGGTTGCCTCTCACACCAGCCGGGGCTGAGGAAGACTCTGGCGAGGTCAGCAAGAGGCCAGGCTCGGGTGGAGGGGCTGCCTCCAGTTACTGAATTACTTACTGAATTACTGTGTCACAAAATGATGCATGTCTAAAAAGTGTGTCACCAACATGAAAAGTTTGGAAAGTTCTACATTAGGTCATGACTCCTTACCAGGAAAAAAGTGGGGTACAAAAAAAGATGCTGATGCTGACGATGATGACAACAGCAACAACAACAGCAGCAGCAGCAGCAGCAGCAGCAGCAGCAGCAGCAGCAACAGGGCTTCTTAACCTGGGGGCCGTGGAGCCCTTACAGGGCTCCACGGCCCCCAGGTTAAGAAGTCCTGTTGCTGCTGCTGCTGTTGCTGTTGTCATCATCGTCAGCATCAGCATCAGCATCCCTGCTGCTGGACACCAACATCAGCGGCACCAACAGTTATACAGCAGTGAAAGGAGTGTGCAGATGCCAAAACTGCTCTCTCATTCACAGACGAGGGAGCACTCTGGGCACACGGAGACACCTGCTGCTGTTTCCCTCAGTACCCACACTCCTGTTGCCATGTCCCTGACAAAAGGGACTGTTGCTGCTGTTGTTGCTGCTAAAATGTTTAAAACAATGTTTAAAATAATCAAGAATTATAATTCATTCCTATCATAATCAATTAGTTTTTAAGGACTTAATTTCATGCTGAGGGGGAAATACAGATTTGGAAACAGATTTGTTTCCCTTACAACTCTCTCTGCAAGAAAGGCTTTTTTCATCGCCTATGCAGCAATAACAATGGGAGGAGTAAGTCTCATGCTCAGTATCTAAAAATACTCCAGAAAGAAAAAGGAGAGTGGGAAGAGTACCGCAAACACTTATGAAAGTGAGTGCTTGTCAGAGAAACTTTTCGAGGGATGGCTGATGGTGAATTGAGGAAGGTGCTGCCATTGTTGCAAGGAGGCCCGGCCTCTGTGTCTCCATGGCAATGGCATCATGCAAATGCCATTTTGAACCCCATCTTCTCTTGCAAGAAAAAGCTGCCACCTGCCCTCTACTGGTTACCCTGGAGACAAAGGGACACCAGGCCAATTTCAGTACCTGCACACATCCTTGCTGCCATGTCCCTATAGCATGTCCCCTGGTGCCTACATTCCTTCCTGATCTGTCCCTGACAAAAGGGATATGGTGGCTGGCATGTGTGCAAACCCAAGCTGCTCCCTCATTTGCAAAAGAGTCATTTTGGCACAACACACATACACACACGCTGCCATATCCCTGATGAAAGAGAATGGCAGCAGGTGTGTGCATGGATCCAATTATGACTCTGGAGAACAGGGTTTGAATCTCCACCGAGCCATGGAAACCCACTGGATGGCCTCAAGTGAGACACAATCTCTCTGCTTCAGAGAAAGACAAAGGCAACAAATCTTGCCAAGGAAACCCCCATGACAGGTTCGCCTTAGGGTCACCATAAGTCAGTTTTCAAAGGAGAGGTACATGATATACATGATGGCTTGAAAGAACCTTCCCATAATAGAGGCACCTTGTTGTTTTGTGCCTTCAAGTCACTTCTGACTTACAGCAACCTTAAGGTGAATCTATCACAGTTTTTTCTTCTGCAAGATTTGTTCAGAGGGGGTTTGCCTTTACCTTTCTCTTAGACTAAGAGAATGTGACTTGCTCAAGGTTACCCAATGTCTGAGCAGGGATTTGAACCCTAGTCACCTTTAATTAATTAATGTTTAACTATTTAAATCTAAATTGAAATATTTAAATCTTAGTTAAGTCTTAGGGGTCCCCAGCAACAAGTTATATTTATAGGGGGTCCTCAGTAAAGAAAAGGTTACAAACTACTGCATTAGACTTTTGCTAATCTCACTGCTGTTATACAGATAGGAAAAAATGGTTCTGTATACTCGATGCTGAAACAGATGCACCAGAAAAAGAACCGCAAGGACAGGCAAGAGTACCATCTTATACAAGAAATGTGGTTGTCATAGAAAGTCTCACACATCATTAAATTTCAAAACCGTGCACTTTTACACACAACAAGTCCAGTCCAGAGCAGAAGTTATATGATTACTTTATATAACTCTTAATGGTAAAGTTGTTATTGCTTCAGCTGCTGATTTTCTAATGAAGGCAATAAATCACTATCTACAACAAATAATATGTAGAAACACAGTTTTTTTAAAAAAAAGGCTGGAATTTTTAATTTGATAGTTCTAGACAAGCAGAATATTTTTAGTTCTGGTAATGTTTAGCTGTACGTGTTTTGAAAATAACTGTACCTCTATATGTATTAATACTTACTTTCCATTTTCTGCAGATATGTACTCTTCCCACGTAATTGTGTTGGGTGGAGGTGGTGTAAGAGATTGCCTTCTGACAGGCTGTTTAAAACAAAACCATGGTATTCTTTGTCAATTGAAGTAATATTTCATAGGCTAGCAGCATCTGTTTTAAGCACTCTTCCTCCAAGGTGGAGCACACTTGTCAAACTGAAGAAAAATAAATGCAACCATCTGAAATGAACTGTATCAGATGATCTTGACATCCCATTTGAAACAATTCAAAAGAGGACCAACATTAATTTAGTGTAAGATCATCCAAAAAACTAAGAGAACAAGCAAACTCAGTTTAAATATGTAACTAGTATACATGTCCTAGAAGCCAGCAATGTACGATATGAGACTATGTACAATACGAAGCTTCTAGGTGAATTAGTCTGCCCTGAAAACTCATTGAAACCTAATTTTCTAAAACTTAAGACTGTGCATGTAAGTAAAAATACGAAAGAGCAAAAACCTAACTCTGACAATAGCTGGTGCTAACAATATTTAAATCTGACAGATATGTATTGTTACATACTGTAACAGGTTTTTTTTTAGGAACTATGATGGACAGCTCATACAAATGCACACTGGAACTCCCACTAGCAGTATGAGGAAGAGCCCTACACACATGTGCTTCAGGGCACATCCACTGTATGGCAAAAACACATACACATTCTATTCTTAGGATTCTTCCTCTACATTTACACCAAAACAAAATATATATTTCAATATTTAGACAACGGTCAAGATTGAAAACACTGACAGAAATAGATAGGACTTCCCTAGATGGTTAGCTGGACTGTGGCACCCTTTTCTAGAAAGAGGATTATATATTTACATCAACAGTGAAAGCATCTATTTGGTCCACTCTGACATACCCATGATCAAGCTGTCAGTGAGGTTTCACAAACCTAATTTATAACTTTATGTTCCAACTATCAGGCAAGCAGGTAGCATGTTTTGTGACAAACGGCATACACCATGAAATTTTTATTTTTACACACACACACAACCCCTTCAATTTTTAATGGCCTTTACAGCTTACAGAATTACCAGCTTCCCCAACTTATCTGACAGGTTAGGAACCAGATCACAAAGCAGAAATGGTCAAAAAGCAGAACCCATCAACTGTAGGGAATACAAAAGACTTACAGAAGCTCTCTTGGGACCAACTGTGCATTTGTGCTGTTTGTAAAGTCTCTCAGTTGGCTTGGTGCCCTTTTAGCCCCTCTGAGTTCACTTTGCAAGCAGTGCATGTGCAGTCCCAAGCAAGCCTCTGTAGGAAAGAAAAACTGATGGAAACTCATTGTTTCAATCCCTGCAATGCAGACAAGTTCCATGAATTTGACCATGGAATCTGCAGTTTCTGTAGGGAGGACTCAAGACCTTGAGCGAGTGCCAGCTGTACAAGCAGGCCTCCATAGGCAAGAACTGATGAAAGAGTGGTCCCATGTCAAATTAATGAAACTTGCCCTTAATCTGGAAGTATCAAAAGAGCTAACTGTCAAATAATGGGACACTGAAAAGCAGGCATTTTCTGTACTAGCATTAAATACAGCAGAACTCTAACATGCCACCAAACTGTGGCAGCACATTAAAGGTAGTAACAATACCATGCATGAGCACAAAAGACACTCTTAAATCTACATTGATGTTATTCAGGAAAGATTCAGTCAGCTATCAAGAGGGACAAGAGAGAGACAATACACATTAAGAATAAAGCTTCAAAGTTACAACTTCTTGGTAAAAATAGAAGAGATTCCTGTCTTAGAACACTTCAGAGAAAAGGAAAGATGGCAGGCTGTCAACACACAGCACACAGCAGTTGAAGGGCAGTGGGAGAGAAGTATCAAGTGAGAAATCCATCAAAAAGTGACACACTCAAATTCTTGAATAATAAACTAGGAAAAAAACTCTTTTATACCACCAGCAATTTCACATTTCATGTTAATTTCACCAAAGAAAGATACCGTATTTGCTGGCACATAAGACTAACTTTTTCCCAAAAAAATACTGTTTGAAAATGGGGTGCATCTTATGCACTGGTGTGTCTTATTCGCCAGCATTTGCCAGTGTATAAATGGAGTGCATCTTATATGCCGGCAAATACGGTATTTGCAACTACAGTGAGTCCTCCTTATTTGCAATCTCTACATGTGTGAATATCAGTTCACATGAAGTGTCATGTTCTATACTTAAAATGGCAGTGATAGGCATTCTGATGCAATTTCCAGTATTCACAGGGGTCCCAGGAATGGAACTATCACATATACGGAGGGCACACAGTAGCTCTCTGCAAGCGTTATCAATTTCAGCACATGTATTTGTCATGTCAGGAACAATGAAAAGCACAGCACCATAGGGTCAATGCACTCTGAGAGTTCAAAGACCTTTGCTTTTGACAGTCTCTCATAAATCACAGGAGTGAAAACCGTGAGTGCAGGGAGGTGATAGAAAAAAGTTAATGCCTATGTGCACACCTAAAGAAGCTTTTTGCTACCCAGGTTCCACTTTCTATCAAGTATTCCATGTTTTCATTATAGACTGATCTAAAAGGTCATATGTAGTTGAATGACTAATTTAACAGATGTTAACTATACCTCAAAGTTCTGTTCCATCAGGTTTCCACCTTTACTCAAGCTTTCCATGATAGCCTTATTTCGAAGAATGTCTTCCTCACTAAGATGTTCGCGTCTTTTCCTTGATTCTAGCACAAGCCCATTAACCAGGTAGAAGTCTGCCAAAAAGTTTCCTACCCTTTCCTGTAAAGAAATAAAAAGTGCATAAGACACAAAGTGTTTCACATAACAATACTACCAGACAATTGCCATTCACTATCATTTCACTATTTACATTGTTTCCTCAATTTCTTATTTCTTTAAGTTTCACTGGTAGTGGTCTTTCTTCTAGAATCCTGACCTTTAACATCCTACCTTCTCACAATCCTGACAGTGACAGCAGGCACTGTTGGCTTTTTTCCAATTGCTATCATTCTTGGGTATAGTAGCACAAGCACAGAAGGATTTCTTAAATCAAGAAAAACCTCCATCCCACAGATCTGTTATTTGGTTTGCAAAGAATGTAGTCCACCAAAAGCTTCCCACCAACTCCAACTCTTCTTCCTCTTTCAGAAAGAATTATCCCAGCTATCTCTGGTGAGAAACTGAAGCAGGGATTCTCAACAGCACTAAAACTTGGAGGGATCTGCTTCCCCCTCCCATTTTTCACAGCAAAGGATATGGGTGAGTGTATGAGCACTGAAGTATTAACTGCAAGAGTGCTCTCGCAGACAGCATCTGTGAGGTAGTGGTATTTCAAAGTGCTTCAACCCACCCTGTATCTTCCCCACTGGACAATATGAGATGAAAGAGCTCCACCATTAGCTGGAGGAGTGTTTCGTCAGCCAGGAGCTGTAGGGACATTTTGCTGTACATGACTTTCCCCAATGGTGTGAACAAAGCCAATGATATTAATAGCATGGTTATGCCGTCTTTCACATCCAGCCCACAGAGGGCTAGTAAGAGAATCTAGTCCCTAATGCCATTTCGGTTCCCCATCCTTATCTCAAATACAGATTAGCTTACTGTTTTATCTTCTCTGAAAAGCCATCCTGTCTGGGCACGTGTGAAGGTAATTGATTTGGTTGATAACGTTGCTGAATAAATATCGCTGCTCATCAAAATGTCAACTTCTTCCTCTGTTTCCATTTCAGATTCCTTTGAGAGAAAATATCCAATTCTGTGTTTAAAAAACCCTCTTAAACAGAAGTGTCCTTCTACCTCACCAACCTCCTCTTCTACCAATTACAAAACTTCTGTTAATCAAATGCTTTCCTTAGAGATTTATATTATCTACGGCAACAATGGGTGCACAATGGCCTCCATTGATACCAGATGTGTTACTACAGATTTAGGCCACCCTTCCAGGTACAAGATTACAGAACCTTTGAAAATAAGTTGAGCAAACACCTCTCTTGCTGCCTTCTAACCTACTTAGATATGAGATGAGCCTTTGCCAACCTGGTGTCCTCCAGATATGGTTTCTCTCTCCTTACTGTAGCTAAGGGGAACTGCAGTCACAAATATCTGAAAAGCAATGGGCTGGAGAAGCACCATGTCTTCTTGTCAGTAGGTACCAAGATTTTGGAAGAGTCCTAGGAATCCATGCTCCATAGGTGAAGGAGCATATTCATTAGGTTGCAATAAATGGTCAACTAATTAGACATCCCACAAAGTATTACTTTAATGTGAAAAATGCAGATTTATAGTTGAGCCCTATGTGTGTCTATGCAGAATGGGATTTACTCTGCGGGGAGGAGAGGACTGCACCTTACCGCCAATAGTAAACTTTTAGTAAATTTTTATTACAAATGGCTGGCTGATTTAGAAAAGTTGAGAATTTTTACTTAAGACATGTATATACTGCATAACTGTCAATGCCTTTAGAGCCATCTACATATATATAAAACCAAAACCAGTCAATAAAATAACAGATTTTACAACAAAAACAAGTAAATCTGCTGAAAAGGAATTAAGAAGTTAAAATTTTAGAATACTGCCAGGCAGCAAGAACAGCATAAACAGTAAAACCAAAGGTGATGGTAAAAATCAAAAATAGAATGACTGCTGGAAAAGGAAGGTCATTATGTGAAGTTTCAGTACTACTGAGGATGTCAGGTAGATTTCTTCTGGGACACTATTCCATACATATGGAAACCACCTAAGCAACTTGTATATTTTAAAAAACTAGTTATTACATTTATTTGGACTAAAAAAAATTGAAGATATTCATTTTCTAATACTTTAAAACAGTTGTCAATCATACTTTGGCCTACCTCATGATGTATTCGTTGGTAAACTTTTTGTTCATTGTCTAAAACTACAAAGGATTCAGAGGGAGCAGCATCACCATTGAAAATGAAGCTCAAATCCCCTCGTTGGCACTTCATGTCAGTAAAATCTATAAGCGTTGTGTCAAGCCTGTGGAAACATTTGAATGTTTTAATTATTCAGCATTCTTCTGGTATTACAAAACCACTCTCCTTTATACTTAAAGCTTAGGCAAAAACAGTATGAAGAATGACTCCATGTGACAGAAACCAGAAAAAGCAACATTTTTGTTTTAAAAGCAACAGAAAAGCTACTTTGAGTTGTTCACAATCAAAAACCTGTTGTAAGCAGTGATGTCAATGTTCAAAGACCACATCTGTTGAAGTCTATGCAAAGATACTTAAAATAACCCCATTAAAACAGTGTCATATAAAAAAGATTGATGGAGAGAAGGGCGGAAGGCTGCCTAGCATATGTAGAGTCAGTCAATCACAGTCTCTGGAATGCTGTGAAGGAGGTTGAGGGCGAAGAATATAAAAAGAGAGGCATGTCTGTTTAAGCATAAGAGAAAGAAGGCAGCATTACTTCAAGAAGAGGGAAAAGTGAAATAAGGAAGGGGGCAGACAGAAATAAGATGACAAGATAAGGAATGGGGGCAAGCAGAGAGAAAGCCTGGATACTAGGATGTGATAGGGAAAGTTGTTGAGTAGTTTGGCTGGTTGGAAGCTATACATGTTTGCTACATGAAGGAGGAAGTGGTAGTGAAGTGTCTGGGAGGAGAGTTCCGGGAAAGTTTAAAGTAATAACAATTTGTATGGTAAGCATGGTGACAGCTTACATGGTTGATGTTTTGAAATACAGCTTTATCAAATTCTTGTTGTTGCTTTTTAACATTTCTGCCTGAATGTCATTCAGCTGAGGGCGACTGAAGGAAATCAGTCACACATATGTAAACCTGAACCAAAACAGAATACATTTGCCTGTCCAATCCTGCAGCCACTTTAGAGCTCCCAATAATAACTCCAACATGTTTTAGAGTGAAGGTGAGTGACAGGAATGGAGGGGTAGGTGTCTGTGTAAGAAACTTGGTAGGAATGCTGTCAGAAAGACTATTTCCCCATATTGTTGGAAAGAATGTACAATCAAAGAATCATTCCACCACAGCGTTGTGGGAGAACATGTCCAGCAATGTTTGCAAATGCAACAGAATCTCAGACATGCTTTTCCAACCAGAGATTTCAAACCCAAAGGGGCCTACTGTCAATCTTTCTGGTTTCCCATGATTCTATTTTCCTCACGGATTTAATTATAATTTTACTGTTGGTAGTTCAACGTGGTAATAGTTAGCCACTAGAAGTTAAAGTTAGACTTCACAGCATATGGGTGGAATGAAAAAGTGCTGCAACTAATGCCGTTGCAGAGGCTCAAGAAGTATCTCAAAGTATGATAATTTTAATTTCACAAACACCTAGTTCCCACTGATAACACCTCTAAAGATATTTTGAAACTCCAAGACCTCAAACATTTCAATAAACATTTTGGAAGGACCTTGTGTTAATGAGGCAAATGATAAAATCTCAGAAAAAGAGAAAATAAGCTATAGACATACATGTGTCTAAATGCTTGTATCTGGAAAGCACCTACACAATACCCATTAGATTTAACTTGTGCAGTTGCAGGCTGTGCTAAAGGAAGTTCTCGCCTTATATTTATGTTGAAAGGAGTACAGTAACGCATTTTTGAAGATAAAACTTATAATTTATCCAGTCGAAAGTCCCTGGCAGGTATTTCTGGTTCCAACATGACATTTCAGTGATTAGCTTATTGTCCAATCACAGTTTAAAAGTACCCGGTATTAACCAGCAGGTATCATACATAATTCCATGTATTTCAATACATGGGCAGGCCCGTGACCTAAACATGTTTGATTTTGGAACATTAATCTCTCTCATGCAATTATCTCCCTCATTTTTTTTTTATTTTTTATTTTTTAGTAATAAATTAGAACATGTTGATATTTTCAGAGACACTGACCAAAGAAGTCTATAAGCATGCTTCAGTACAGGTCTCTGTGTGTGGGTATGCAGATTGAATTATTGCCCCAATATACAGAATGAGATCTTTAATTGATTTCAGAAAGCTGTAGACAAATACAACTCAAAAAGATCCTCTGAATATGCTGTGAATGGCACTCCCCATTCCATCCAGAAACTCTTACTTTCTTTTCTCACTCCAACAGGGCATGAAATTGACAGGCTATGAAAAGTGATCAGAGACAGTCAGATCACAGGAAAATGAAATACTAATTTTATAACAATAAAGCTGTTTTAGCAATATTGCTTTACTATAACCAAAGTTGAAAACTATTCTTACCTGATATTTATACCTTGTTTGTATATTTTACATGCATCGGAAGGCAGGATTCGGGAAAGTAAAGGCACTGCATTGAACAAATATAAGATATTGTTAAAATTAATGTTACATCGATTCATCTGTAACAACATAGGACGTATATCTGTCAATCAGAAACATATTTTCAAGACCATGAGACCAAGACACCTGAAACTTGGCATTCATACTAACAGGACACTAGGTGTGCACTACAGGACTATTTGGCTTGTAACTAGCCCTAACTGAAAGTGTCTTTGCAATTTAAATGTACATGTACCACCCCTAACTAGCACATAGGTTTAGAGCTGACACAGCCTTCAGCTAGGGTGAGTAGTTTGAGGAACAAGGTATGGAATTTCCGCTCTTCTCTGTTGTGAAACAGCACCCTTTGCAGACATGGAGCAGCCACCATTCTGCCAGAGGAGTGCCCTATGCCAGGGAGCATGTTTAGGCTTGCCAGCAGCTGCGGCTTCAGTGAAACAAGGCAGACACAACGTGCTCATTGTGACAACTGCAAAAATTTGCTTGAAGGCTTTGAAACATCCAAATAAAGGGAGACTGCACTCATGAAAAGCCAGGCACTTTCACTAGAACATAATAAAACCACATTAGTTTCCTCATAAAACCATATACATATCAATGCTACTGGAAGCTAGCTTGATTTGATCAATGCCTGACTCCTTCAGATATATTTCACAGCAGCCTGGAAACACCTGTTTCAGTTTTGTTTATTACGAGTAGCAGAGGGTTAAATAAAGTAACTTGAAATTTAAGCTTTACAAAGGTGGTATTAAAAATGCTATCTCCCAAATTACATAAGAGAACAATTATGTAGTTCCTATTACAACGGTCCAGTGCACAGAATATTCACCAATCAATCCTTGAGCTACGGTTAAATGACTGAGAACTCCCTTAGGCTTGCATGCTTCCTCCCCATCCACTCAAACTCTTTTCCTTTCCAGCACTAATAAAGTAAGTATAACATCTGGATTTAGTTGCATAGCAGCCATAGTTAGTTTTAACTATTTAAATCATACTTAGCTTAAAATATATAAACCATTTTAACCATGACTTGAAGTGGATTTCAAAACACTGGTTAAAATTCAAGCTGGTGTAGACAAAATAATAGTAACTGTTGGCACTGAAAAAGGTAAAGAAGGAAGACATTTGAACTGGAAAAATCATCTGCATGAAGTCACAGGTACCACCACAATTAAATCAGATCAGGGACTAGCTCCAAGGACAGCCCTATTTTGGTGTTAACCATGTGAGTGAAAGTAACAAATCAGCAAGTCTGCTGAAAACAGTACTACCCCTGACACCATATACTAATTTCCATGCATTATATACACCTTCCAATATTTGCAGAAATGGACAAATATTTCTATGAAACCTGATCCCTGGATGATCAGTGTTCAAGATTGTGTGGAAGCCCTTGTTTATATTCTTGCATCCCAATCATACAGGGTTTACATGGAAGCCTTCCTGAAGATATGTTTGCATCCGGCTGAGGGGGGCTCAGCACAGAACTGCTCACATGTTGCTTTTACTCCTAAGTATAAAGATTTCATCACTCACTACAAACTAAAGAATAGAATACTTACTGAATTATAAATTTAAAGATGCAAGAACTCTGAGAGACAGAAAATACTTCACGTGAACAATGATGTTGGGATTTGCTGCAGCAGATCAACTATGAAAAATTATGTATGAGCACAGACATTTCTCTTCTAGAAGCTTTAGCCTTTATAAAAAACTTACCCCAACTTTGAAAATCCCAGTGAAGTTCAAGATAGAAGTCACCTAGCTGAAGAGAGAAAAATGAGAGATTGATATCTACCATGAATAATCATTTGAGTCAGGTTGAAGGAGCAATCCACAACATGTGGTATAACCCCTCATGCCAACCTAATCGAGGCAGGACTTCTCTGAAGTTGTTTTCCAATGCATGCATTACCCCCTGCACACTATTTCTCCTCAATTTGATTATATAGCTTTGCTGAACATCACAGAGATTAAAGAGTGACAGAAAAGATAGATTTTTTTAAACTACCCTGGCTAGTGGATTGGGAGCAGGGATGGACTGCTCTTTTAGCCGACCTAGAATGATTATTCATGGTAGGTATCAAACTCTCATTCTCAGTTAGGCTGAAGGAGCAATCCACAACATATAGGGAATTACTGAAGCCACCACCTCAAGGGTGGCCCTCAGTTTTATTGTCTGCTATTTCTGCTTGCAAAACTGTTCATCCAAATGCTGCCTGGCTTGATCTAAGCCTATCTACAAGTCTGACAAGTAGATGGGTCTTTCCATCCAGCAACTCTACATATATACCCTACTGAAGCTCGCAGGCTAGTTCAAATCTAGAAGATGGGAAATAACAACAAAAATAAATACTGCAAAAGCAAATAGATGCCAGAAGGCAAGGAAGTTTTGGAAACAAATCCACAGGCAAATTACAAAAAAACCCTACAAAATTAACTTTCCTATGTTGCCTGAAATTATCTCTTGAATATACTTCATAGCACTGATTCCAGATCAGGGAACAGTTATTGGAGAATTTACTCTATATGGTTTATGCTGTTAAGATTTAACTTTTTGCAAAGATGGAAGGACCCACATATCCCCTCAATAAATGACAGGGTTTTGAAGCTCTATGATTTGGCAGAGATGGATAAATTAACAATGCGGGTAGATAAAAAATCTGACTGACAATTTAAACAGGAATGGAAAATTTTAACCCCCTCTTGGAATCTATGTGACAGAAATTACAGATAACAGGTTTTGATTATTAAGATGATTTGTATCTATGCATTTCAATCAAAATTATCGACTATATTCCTACAGTAGAGATCTTAATTATAAGTAGAGTCAATAATTATAAGAAAGCAGTCAGCATTGTTGGTTAGGAAGTCATTTTTTTATCTGTGGTTATTTATCACAGCCTTTTTATTGTATGTTTTCTTATATTACTAATGCATTGATGCACGTATTGTTTCTTTATTGTTATGCTTTTTTCATCACATTTTTTCACACATATCATTTTCTTTTTTTTA
>CAOLHI010006688.1:0-26921 GCA_948474755.1 Ctenosaura bakeri
GGGCTCACTTTGACTGGACTGCTGCCCTAATCACAGGGCAACCCCTGAAGCTGAGAATGATCAGAAAGCAGTAAGGAAGACTGGGACTAGGCCCTGCTGTGTTTACAATACTGGGAAGCTGAACATCCAGCGCACGGCCAGATCCCCATCTGGAGAGGAAAGAAAATTGGGACTAGGCCTTACTGCAGTTGCTACCAGACGCACTGCTCTACGTACGGCCAGATCCTGAATGTGAGAGATAATATTGTGGGTCATAGTAGGCATAGGAGGAGCAGGAAGCCTGGGCTACATATTTTACCACTTCAAAAGGTGGTTCTGTGGGTTTGGAAAATATATGGATATGGGGATTGTTGTTGCTGATGAGAATGATGCTGAGCAAAGGAGGCTGGGAAATGAATTGGTTCCAGATCTTGAGCACCCTGGATGTCAGTAATTGTTGGGTATGTTCTCATGGGCCAAGCTCAGGAGACTATCCCAATTGCAATGTAACGTTTGAAATCTCTGAATCTCCACAGGCACACCCAGGAAAATATCCCAATGTTGACTTCTTCTTTAGTTGTAGCAATGGTTTAATTGAGTTATATGGGAATAAGAGGGGCTGGTCCTCTTTAAATAAGTTCCAGGAAGAAACCAGCTTTCACAATGGTAAATGGATATACAGTCTACCTCCAGGGATGAATTGGCTATGTGGAAACTGGGCAGGGAGAGTACTTCCCCCAGTGTGAAATAGCACCTGTGCCCTTGGGAGTTTGGCCACTGTGGGTATCACCTTTCACCCAGTGCGCCAACCAATGCAGGCATGGGATAGACAGTTTGACTGGGCAAGAATGAAAAGAGCTTATGATGAAAGCTATGGTTATGATCCTGACAACATGTATTTGACTGAAGGTGAGAGGTTAGGAGTCATCATGATTCCCCTGGCAGGGGTGGCTCTGAATGTAAGACAGATATGTCGCCTATCAGCTCAGTTAGAAATGTTAGCAAATTCAACAGCAAAAGGGCTTAGTGCTTTACAACAAGGGGTGGATTCATTGGCCTCTGTTGTAGCCCAGCATGAAATAGCTTTAGACTATCTCCTATTATGTAAATGAGTTTGGATGTGAAAAGAGAAAAAATGCATTCTGAAGTATTCAATATTAGAAACTTATACTCGTAGTCTGCAGACATGTGGACATGGTTATCTGGTTCTCTAATTAAGCATGGGCAAAGGCACTGCTTGTAGAATTGCTTTGTGCATAAATAATGGCCTTCCTAAATCTGCCTGTCAGTACTCTGCTTGTTAAAGTATTTTCAATCTGCAATGAATGAAGTAATGGATGGAAAGGCTGCTCTATATGCCTTGATGGCACAGCCAAATTGATTATGCTTGAATTGCTAAAGAATTCAGCATAAAAGGGGGGGGGAATGTGGTGGGTCACCCTGGATGACCTCAAGGTATGGGGAAAAAACAGTTATTTCTCTCTGAGTTTGTAAAGAACTGTGGGAATACAATGGAACCTTGTATAATGGAATGTTATCGGTTTGGCTTGGCTCGCCAGCTTTTGGCTTTGCTACAGAAGATTTGCAACATATGTAGACACTGGTGGGAACCTTTGTATAACATATCTGTTTCCTTTTCTTAAGCATGTGATGACTGTACTGGAAAATGTATAAATTGCTGTGAACATGAAGAGGCAGGGCTCAGACTTTTGGGAACGATCCCACTGAGACATTGTGCTGGCTACAATAAAAGATTTTCCTTAATCCATGGGTCTCTATCTGTTCGGTAACAAAATAAGTATTCATTTCTTGATCCCAAAGCAGTGAAAGCTGTTGTCAAAGTAGCTGGGTCTTTTGTTGTATTTCTTTGTCAAAATTTTCATTTGATTTCTTCTCTAGAAGCTGTATCTCATCCTGCAATTTGGACTTTTGTTTTCTTTCCTTTCCTTTCTGGAACTATATTTTATAGATAGTCCTTTTGTCATGGACATGGCAGCAGCGGTATGTGTGTGTGCGTGCCCAAACTGCTCTTTTGTTTGCAAATAAGGGATCAGTGTCAGCCCCTGCAACATCCCCCTCCACTGCTGCTGCTGCTGTTCGTGTCCAGCAGTAGAGTTTCGCAGACCCCCTGTGAGGGCTCCACAAGCCCCCAGGGGTCCCCAGGCTCCAGGTTAAGAACCACTGGTCTAGTCTGAGCATTTCTAAAACAGTGGTACACTGAGAAATGTTGAAATACAAGCACTCATTAGGACAATCCACACATCCAAGCACCTAAGGAGAATACAAAATGCAAAAAGCTGTTGATCCATGTTTCTTTTTATCCATCTGTATGTTTGTGCCTGCACACCCTGCAAAGTGTAGCAGTCTATTGGTGAACATAGTAAATTGTATTAAGCTAACATACTGGACTTTGACTGGAAAGACCTGAGATTGCATGAGACAGGGAAGGTGAGAGGCATAATATGCTCCCAAAGAGCATAAAACAAGCAGCTCCAGTTTTTCCTAGAGTTTATTTTGCCACTACAAGATTTTGTCCCAAAACTTGTTTCAAAATCTATAAACCAGTTCTTGCAGATTTCATTTTCATAAGAACAGGCCTTTTGTAAAGCCAATGGATCTTAATTGTATGTTCAAAACAGAACCACCCCTGATACTTTACATTACAAAAGGGAAACATCCACATTGGTAAAGTTGCTGGGAAAATTCCAAATACACTCAACTACTGTGAGGACTGCAGTTAAACTTAGATGGGAAGGGGAAGCCTGAGAGGGTTGGCAGGTGCCCCTGTTATTCAAAAGATCTAGCAGTCTGACCTAGTGATCCTGGAAGCATGACACTGTGGGCTAAATCTCGGCCCAACCTATTGTAATTATTTAGCTAGAAAAGTGGCAGCACAATTATTCAAAGAGTGGTAGGGAAAAATTAGGATGGACTGCAAAAGGACATTTTTACTTTGATCATCCCAGATCTTTTTAAAATCACAATGAAGGTTCCTTACTATGACATGGGACATATACAACAAGAAGCAAAATTGGATCCATAAGGTTATTAACATTTACATCCTTCAGATTTTATGTGGGTTAAGTGCTGAGACAAGTGAGGATTATACTCCCTCAGAACCCCCTGTTATTCCGCCATTAACCTCACTGCACATTTCTGTTGGAAATATGTGGATGAGATGATAAAAGCGTGATTCTTCTAAGTCATGGGGGTGTGATCTCTTCTGTGAACATTAACTCATTTAAATGCATTTTCTGTACTTGGTCGTGAGTGGGATGTCCCTGTGGTGGTATGGTGTCAGTGAGTTGTCCTCATAATAAGAAATGAAAAAGCATATTATAAAAGCAGATCTGTTTGCTTAGCTGTACAGTCAAGAGATTTAACCAAACTGGAGTCTAAGCAGATTTAATTGCTGGGAAGATATTCCAAGCTGCTGTTCTCTAATAGCTCACAGCTTGTATCACTTCTCATAGTTGCTTACTCCTGCTGCACTAGCTCCTGCATCATTGCCAGGTATAGTTCAAGGATTTTTAACATGAAAGTCCTGAATGTCCTCGGTCCAGGATATATAAAGATGCCTCTGCCTATATGAACTTTCCCCGGCTCTTCTCTCCATCCCATGTGCTGAGCCTGGGACTGAGTTGGACACTAGTGATGCAAAATACCTGGTAAAATCGACTTGCATTAAACACCTTCGATAGCCATTCCCAAGCCACAGTAAGTAGCATTATAGGAATTAGACTGCTTGCATGACAGTACATAGTATTTTCATGTTTGCTCCCTCTGTGGCAAGTTGGCAGGCATGTGCCCTTCAGAAAGCATCAAAGGATAGAAGTGACTGTTTTGGCCTAGCTCTTTAATGAAATGTCACCCAAATCTGTCTGTCACTGTGATGTCAATGGCATTAATTTCTCTGGAACAGCCTTGTCACATGAAAGAAAAAACCCTGGTTTACTCAAAAGTAGGTCACACTGACTGAATTCAGCAGATCTGAACTTCTTGATAAGCATACTTAGGATCGCAGCCAAAGTAGTCTGGTACTTCTGCCAAAGAAGCCTTAAACACAGAAGTCTCAATTGTAACTGTAATTAGACTGCAATCTTAAGAAAAAAAATACCACTGAGTGTTTATTTCTGAGTAAATATACATGCATAAGATCAGGCTGCATGTCTTCAGTATGATTTCTCTTAGGTTTCAACTGTGAAAAATAACTTGAACTTTTACATTCAAGGACAGTCTACCTCCGAATAGCAGCTGTTGCTAAGGGAAACTCAGAGTTGAGGGATGTTGTCTTCTGTGATGTCTTTATAGCCCTTCAGAGAGACTGTACAACTTTATTTACCTTGGCATCCCAGGGGATGAATAGCAGGTCAAATTACATGAACTTCTGATTATTCCCACTTTCATCACCAAGATTAAAATTATGGTCCTTTCACATTAAACTACTGTAGCACCATGATTCCATTTTAACTGTCGTCCGTGCATCTCTAGAATCCCAAGAGTCATGTTTGGTGTGGCACTAGGCGGAGAATTCTTAATTCTCCTTTCTAATCTAGGATGCCATAGGGTGGAACCCTTGGATGTTAAGTGGAATTATTGCACCATAATTGTGTAGTGTGAAAGGGCCCTACCGTAACATGTCTGGTATTTTCTCAGTGAACAGAGAAAAGTATTCTAGCAATCTAAATTAAGACGGAAGAGAGGGAAAAAAGGAAGGTTTAAATACTTTAACGTCAATGTTTCATCAATCAACATAAAGTTAAAGAAAATGTTTACATTCATTTTATGCAAGCAACAGATATTGAAGACAGTCTGGACTGCAGCACCGTTATATTGGCCATCAAGTGAGGTCCACGTATAAAGTTGTTTTTTTGGTTGTTTAAATAACATGTTTGTGATTAACAAATTGTTGGCCTTGCAAAATTAAATCACTCTCCTGCTTCATTTCTTGACCTTGGGCCACATTTTCCTACAAATCTTTGATTCTTCTCTGTTTCCTATATTTGCATTCCAATTGCCTATGATGAATAAGGAGTGCTGTTTTGGTGTGTGATCAATTTGCTCCTGGACTCCAGTGCAGAATCATTCAATTTCTTCTTCTTCTGTCTTTGTAGCTGAAGCATAAACTTGGATTATGGTTATATTGATAGGTTTTCCCTGAAGTCTTATTGATATGATTCACTATTTATTATTCACTATTGTCTTCCCACTTAGATTTTCATTTCCTGAGTAAAACACTGTGTAATTTTTTGATTCAAAATGTCCCATTCTTAGCCATTTTAACTTGCTTGTAACAAGTATTGCAATGTTCATACATTCCATTTCTTGTTTTACTATGTATTACTTCCCAATTCACGTTTCTCACATTCTATGTCTTATAATATGAATTGTGCAGCTTCAGATTTTCATTTCATCTCTGAGCACATCAACAACTGAATGTCCTTTTGACGAGTCCAGTTATATCATTAGCCACTGCGCTACTTGTATTTGTCCTCTCTTCTACACCAGTAGCTTGTTGTGACATTCTCTTCTGACTTGAGAATGTCATCTTCCAGTACTTTCTCTTGTTTCATTTGGAACTGTCTCATCATAGAGTTTTCATGGTAAAAGGCATTCAAAGGGGGTTTACTGTGCCTCCTTCTGCACAGTACTCAGGAGAGTCAGCTATGGTGCCACTGCCGTTGTCTCTGAGAGATCCTCCACTAGTGTCACCCCCCCACGCACACACACACTTGTTGCTGCCCAGTAGCTGTTTAGCACATTTATTCTGGAACCTCAGCAAATGTCTGCTGACATAGGAGACCCTACCATCAGCACTACTATTGTCAGCATGGGCTCTTGCCTCCCAGAAGCATGCCATCCCACCATCCTGGAAAGGTTCCCTTGATTTGGAAACTGTGGTTCTATTAATGTAGGTTAAAATATAATTTGCCTAGCTGTAAAATTGAATCATTGCACCCTTCCCCCCGCTCTTCTAATCACTAAGTGCATCCAGGAGCCGAGATCCCAAATTCAGTTTAAATTGCCAGGTACCCAAGAAGCCCATTGTTCTCTGTACTCATCTTATTTTAATTGTGCAATTAAAGGATGTGAGTAACAAAAAAAAAAAAAAAAAGAAAAAAGAAAAAAAAAAGAATGGAGAGGAGGGAGAAGCCAGGAGAGAGAGAAAAAACAGGAGAAGGTGATTAATTATCTAAGTGCATAGCACAGTATGAAGAAAATAAGATTATACAAGGATTCATTATAAAATAGAAAGAAGTGGGGAATGAAGGGATCTAGCGGCATCTTTGAGACTGATTTATTTTTGCATGAGCTTTCATGGATATCAATGCACTTCTTTGGATGAAGTGCACTGTTTTCTAAACAGCCTAATATAGCTATCTCCATGAAAAGTACTACAAAAGAAATAACTGCAGCCACCCCAAATAATATTATACAAATTTGTGTATTACGCAATAATATATATAGAAATTAGTCCAGAATATAATCAGTAGACCAGAAGAAGTAACTGAACAGCCTCTAAATTCCAAACACCTTCCTTTACTTTCATATGAGGCCCATTGAGAGGGCCCAGAATTCTGAAAGGGCCATGCCTGCTTGAGGATTTTGGTCTCTAAATAAAGGATTCCCTTCCACTCCCAAGACCCACTTCATTCTCTTCTTTTATCTTCTTCCATTGTTCTTTCTTCTGCTTTTCAGCTGCTTTTACCTGGGCTCAGGAAGCTTTTTGTTTCTTTCCCTGTCTAGCAATAGTCGTGTGGTGCATTTCCTTCAGGCCTAATAGTTCTCCTGGGTCAGCAGGCTTTGCAGTTTTACTGAACGTGACAGAAGACAAGACACTTGCCTTTATGAATTCTAATGATATAATTTACTAAAGCAATACTTCTCCCCCTATCTGATGCAGAGAACAGCAGTTATTTTCTTTCAGTGTGCTGGAGACTGGCACTTAATTTGTCCCCATTGGGTCCCCATTGAGTACAATGTTTTCCCCTAGAAACGTTTCACAGAGCAGCAGCTTCTAGCTCAGGGACCATTGTCAGCCCAGGCACCACCACTTTGAGTAGCACTGCACTAAAAGAGTAGCACTGCACTTTAAAATTAATCATTAATTAATCATATTTTAAAATTAATCTAGTGAATTAGGTGAAATCACTAGAAAAATTTACCAAATCAATAACTTAGCATGTTAATTGACTGGATAAATTTGAGCTCTGAATGGATTATCTCAATATTACTTCAACATTATAAAGTAATGCTCTCCATCCATATAGATAGATAGATAGATAGATAGATAGATAGATAGATAGGATTCGATCTCAAAGTGAAACAGCATGATGTAGTGGTCTGAACACTGGACTATGATTCTGGAGTTCAAATCCTCACTCAGCCATGGAAACCCACTGGGTGAGTCATATTCTCCAACCTCATACAAAGGCAAACCACCCTCTGCCCCTTTCTGCATGAGGCGAATGAATCACTCCGTGCCGTTACTTACCGGCTCTTCTTGGGTCCGAAGTAACGCACACTGTCCCTTGAGCCCTTCCGCAGCGCTCCTCCATTGGTGCAGGGCGAACTGGAGCAGTGTGAGGTCTGTAGATCCACACTGCTCCGACTCAAAATGGCAGCTTCTGGTGTCTTTGTGGGAGTGAACCAACCGCTGATGCTGGCTCACAGCCCGCCCTCCGCTGATCACAGGCTCACATTGGTGCGAGCCTGTGCATCTGCACAGGTAAGTAGGAACACAATGGCATGTTCCAAAAAATGTAAAGACCTGATTTTTCTGGTCTTTACTTAGTGCGAGGGAGGACTACGTGGGGGCAGGTTGGATCGGACTGAGGTGCGGAACTAAGTTAAAATAGTCCGCACCTAGTCTGATCCAAGGTGCAGACAACGTCCGTGCCAGGACACCTTGGGCCATTTTAACTGCCCCGTGTGGAAAGGGCCTCTGAACAAATCTTGCCAAGAAAAACCCTGTAATACATTTGCTTTAGGATTGCCATAAGTTGTAAAAAACTTGAAGGCACACAGCAACAATAACAACACTTTATTTAGTAATTCCCCCAGCACAAGCCTGAAATAGTATAGACACATTGACAGAGACTGCATTGTGATGAAAGTGACCAGAAAGTGAAAGACTTTCTTTCTTTCTTTCTTTCTTTCTTTCTTTCTTTCTTTCTTTCTTTCTTTCTTTCTTTCTTTTTTCCCACCTTTCTGCCAGCATGAGATCCAAATCTATATGGAATGTAGGGTTTAACAAAGATTGTAGCAGAACCTTAATATCATTATGTAAGCCATTTACTTTGTGTTTTTGCCTAAAAAAAGAAAGTGCAGATTTCTCTTAAATTATAATCCTATGCACATTTTTCTAGGAATGAGCTCACCTGAATGCAGGAGGATAAGGTTAATGTCTGAATGAAATTCATAGGTTTGCACTACAAGCAATTAAGACTATAATCCTATTTGTCTTTATTTTGTGCTATATAGAGCTGAATGTCAGTGCAGACAATCTGAATACATTTTGCTTTCTGAGGTAGAACAGTGAGCATCTCCAACCCCCATCAAAGGGCACAGTATCTAAGAATGGTCAACCTGTTTTGGCATCTTAGGTTGTCACATATGCCACAAGTTCTGGACATAATGACTCAGCTATGCCTTATATTAAAATGTCTCTAAGTAAGTTGTAGATCAAATGAAATATATTTGACTTCACAAAGCAGCTCCACTTAGTGAGATTAAACAGGGAATAAAAAGGGGGAAAGGACTCTTGTGACACCTTTAACTAACAGATTTATTTCAGCATAAACCATTAATGCAGCTGCATGATTAAGTACAATATTGACACCTCAGGTATATATGCACAGTTAGCTGCGTGTGGGGGTGATCAAAGAGAAACAGGTACAAAAAGTGGCAGCTGTGTTATTAACACAGTAATAATGATATGGTTATAAATGCTAGTCATAAACCTTTAAAGAACTGATATAGAATAAACATCCAAGCAACAAATATTCAAGACTCAAGGCCTCTTAACTGCCTTTCAAGTGTTACAATAGTACATTCTATTTTCAGAAAAAGCAAAAAAATTACTTCATCTTTGGGAATAGTATGTACTTGCAGATCAATGGCACTACCTTAGGCACTTACATGGCACCACAGTACACAAATATATTCATATTCTATGTTTCCTCAGCTCCTGTATGCAAAAACCTCTCTGATATTTGAGATACAGTAATATTTTTTTTTACTGCACAGACTTAGAGAAAAGAATCACTAGATATAGTCCATCCATTTCAACAATTTTTCAGCCTCTATCAACTTGAGCCAAAATACTCTGTCCAACACATCCGTGTATGCATTTTAGAAGAAGCCTTCAAAGGGCCTCTAGAGGGTTCATTTTCAGTCTTCTGTCTATCTGGATGTTTTTCATTAACGTTAGTAGGATGGTGGCTTTAATGTCAGCTTGCACCAGCACTGTCTGCAATAAACAATGCACTAGGCAAAGCCTGAACTGTGAAAGAATGGGATTATACTCCAGCTGACCCTACTGTAGCCATCTTTGCCTGCATACAGCAGGCAAGATATACAGCAGCTGCTCCCAGAATCCCCTACTGAGCATTTGTGAACAGCAAAACAGAGAGAAAAGGGAAGAGAAAATAAGCTTGCCTTGCCAACTACCCTCACCATGTTAAAAAAGCATAGCTCTGTAAGTTTGGCCAAAAAGAAATCATAGGAAAAGCAGAGGCTGATAAAAGAAAAAGACATCCATGTATGCATTTTAGAAGAAGCCTTCAAAGGGCCTATAGAGGGTTCATTCTTTTTCTTATTCAAAGCTTACCTGATCTAGTGCTTTCATTTCACATTTGTGTTTTGTCAGTTTTGAATAAAATATTTTCTGAAGCATGTCAAACTACTATCTTGTGTATGGCCCTTTCCGCACGTTACCTGCTCGCGGAGATGGGGGGTGCCGTTCACGCAAGCAGCCTCTTGCGCGAGGCACTCGCATCATTCCTCCGTCCTCCCGCAGCTGGGTTGATCTTGCTCTCCTCTGAGGAGGCCCCTTAAGCCTGACCACCACTGCTACTCGCTCGCCAACTGAGCCATCGCGTCTCCTGGTCCCCACTTCCACTGAGGCGTGGGGGTGGTGAGCGGGAGGTGGGGGGTGGGCCTCAGTGGATGCAGGGCCTCCTCAGAGGAGAGTGAGATCAACATTCTCAGCAACAAAAAACCCAAGGAGGGAATGGAGCCCCAACAGGGTTGAAGCCTCCTCCTAGGAAGAGGATGGAGCTGCTGTCACCACCGCTGCTGTCAGTGAGAGGAGCCACCTGCTTCATCTGCAGAGCTCTCCAAACAAGTGTGGCATTGGGTCCCAAAGGTGCTCTCGCTGCGTCCCTGGGCACAAGTGGCATCACTAGGGTGGGTATCACCCCTCTCTGGTGGTGGGACCGGCTGCAGCCTGCTCGCTGCACTCCCCTAGTGATGCCCCTCTTCAAAACAACTAACTTTTCTGAGAGCAGAATGTGTTGCACTTCAGAGGTAATTCATCTCCTAGCGGGTCTGTGTATTACCGTACGGAATGTTGATGCTAAGCCTACCCTTTGCAAGTTTGCCACCAGTGTTAAAATTTTTGTCTCCTATTCCACCCTGAGTCTCCCCACAACTAAGTGTGCATACCGTATTTCCCGGTGTATAAGATGCATCTATGTAAAAGATGCACACCATTTATACTCTGGTAAATACTATTTGCCAGAGTACAAGACATACCAACGTATAAGGCGCACCCCATTTTCAAATACTATTTTTCAGGATAAAAGTGAGTCTTATAAGCCAGCAAATACAGTACATACCAGCCTAGGTAACTGCGCATTGCACACTGGGTTGTAAATACATGGTCACTAGGTAGGAAGATAAATATGTATACTTTAGCCATAATCAGCTAATTGTCAAAATTGATTGTCAAAAATGGATGATAACTGTGTTTTATATGACTAACCAGCCCATAATTTCTAAAATCTTTCTGAAAGCAAGGGCAGACTGGCACCAGACCTTTATCAGTTACATTTTTAAAACAATCAAAATGATATTAAAAGAGACAATGAGGCATTTTCAAGGCATTTTTCATCTGGAAAAAACCTAATACTGGCTAACTTTACTAATCCAGTAAACAATAGTTGTAATTTTGTATGTACAATATTAAAATAAATGTATCATGTTGTTCTACACTTTAGGCTTGTATAAACTTGTTATCTTGCTCTCTGGTGCATTATTAATAGTATCAGTATGAAAGATGGTCTCAGGGGATCCCTACATGCCCATAGACTGCTGAAGAATTTTACTCTGCTTCAAAAGATGCATTCAGAGTAGGGAGATTTAAAGATCCCAAATTATTGTCCAGTTTCTGGCTGCCAAACCTCAAAATGGATATTTTGAGAGACACCAAGAGTAAGATATAATTTGTCACAAATTATATAATCTTGCATGAACCTCTCTGCTTCTGTGGCACTGTTGGTGGTATTAATAATAAATTAACTGCCAATTTACTGCCCTTTCAGAACAGCCAGTTTCACTTGCTTGAGGCACTGTCAGCTACTAAGAAGCTTGGTGTCTCCATTTTATTACTTAATCTGAGAAGATGCTGTGCAGACTGATGAGCAGACCTCAGTCGCTCACCTCCAGCTAATCTGAAATTAAATTTACATGCAGAGGAAGCTGCTTACTGTTGCTCTATTACTCTTATTCGCAACAAGTATGTCATCTTGTAAATAATGTTTTACAAGTACACACACACACCATTTGTGTTTTGTATTTTCATGTTTGATTGTGTATAACTGGTAGTAGATAGAGTAAAAAAATTATTGTCTTAACACTGGAATAATTTTTTTAACCTTTTTATTGTTTCTGTGGGCTAATGACAACCACACATGTCAGTCCTAAGGCTTGGACGCTCTTGTGAGTATATCAACAACATCCTGTTGTGCAAGGAAGTGTGGGAAACACATTTTCTATGCTTCCATGCTCCAGGCAATGTTGTTATGTTTATTGTGCCCAGCCCTAGGAATATCAGGAAATACATGAAGTATAGCTTCCATGTTTCCTGGCATAAGTGGATACTGCCATAAGCATCTGTGACAGTACCCTGATGCACCAAGAGATATGCTTCCACTCTTTTCAGTAGCAAGTGTTTACAGCAGTGTACTGGCAGGGTAGAAAGTAAAGGAAACGACACGTTTCAGCGGTTGTTGCTGTAACCATACACAATAGCATCTCTGTTGCTACCAGGATGAGGCACTCAGCATAGTCCTAGTCATGCATTCAAGATAGGGTTAGCCAGAATGCATGAGGAGAAGGAATAGTCTAGCTTTGAAGAGTCTGCTGCCACTATCCTCACCTGGAAAATGTTTTTCTAGAAAGGGGATTCTTTGCTACATGTGGAGGTTCTCCATGTGATTTAGAACCCTAAAAAACCCAAGGTTCCTGATTTCATGGGAAGTCTTCATGTGTCAAGGATGCTATCCTCCCCAGACCATCACTCTCCATGTGGATGGCAGGAGTGTGTTCTCCCTTCTCATGTACTCAGCTTAGCCCTATGTTGAAGGTCTGAATTGGATCCATGTGTTTAGCCAACTTTCATGTAAAGCAGCAAATGTGTTAGTAGTGGAAGACACAACAACATGAAAGTCCATCCATCTTGATATCACTGCTATCTAGATTGATGTTGATGGTTTTACTTACAATTTTACTGAACAAAACTTTTAGTCATAGCACCTGCAGATCTTAATTTGTTTCACATTGAATTCTATGAAAAATAGACCCCAAACAGCAATTTTCTAAGGCCCTTTCCGCAGCTTACCTTTTTTCAGCACTAGGGTGCAGGGATCATGTGAGCAGCATCCAGCAAGGGGCTCTCACATCCCCGCTGCTTCAGTTCTGCATGAGCTGCTTGCTCCCGAGCAGGTAGTGCAAGAGCCCCGCCTCTTCCTTCCACAGTGCATCCTGGGAGTTTCCCAGGCTGTACTGGGGCAGGAAGCATGACTGCTGTGGCTCCAGAGGCTCCACACACATGGCAGGTGTGTGTGGGGCCCTGGAGCAATGCGCGATCACGCACCATTTTCGGCTGAAAGCCAAAAATGAAAAAGTGCGTGAGCAGCGCCTGTTCTACCCTGGAGCGTTGCACGATTGTGAGTTCATTGTGCAGATCGCTCCTCACAATCACGTGACGCTCCAGGCGCCCTTTTGCATGGCAAATGCCGTGCGAAAAGAGCATAAAAATCTGAAGTTTGTCAATCACTCCCATACTTGCAGAAAAAAATTCAGGATGAAAATTTTTGGGATGTCAGATGCCAGACTAAATTTTAATATCAAGTTTGGTCAAAAACATCTTGTCGATGTCTGTTCTACAGTTCAAAAAACAACAACCAGCTATCCAAAATATTTGCTCAGTAAGTACCTGAAGCAGTGATAGCCTAGACGAACCTTACCATGGTCTTTATTTTGGCCCCATTAGACAACATACCAGATCTGGTGCCGCTGAATTCAAATATGTAGACTTATATATCCTCACAAACAGAGAGATAAAATCATTTCTGTATGATTCCTAAATGTTGGTTAATTAAGATCTACTATGGGAATAAGAGAATAGCACTTTTAATTTAGAAACTGAGGTGTTTAGAGAACATACTTTTATATTTGCAGCAATTTTAACGTTTATGATAGTTAATTCAGTTTGCTACTTGATGTCGGAGAAGCACACATGACTCCTCACAAACATGACCAATAGCCATGGATTTTTCCATACAGTATATGATTCATTGTGAAACAGTCATCAGTGCATCTGAAATCCTGAAATGCACTGAGACCTCTCTTCTGATTAGAACCATTTGAACCAGAGCTCCTTACAACTTTGCCTTTAACTTGTTTGGCTTACTTAAGTCACCCTGCATCATGCCAAGTAATGGCACTGACAATGTGAGTGCCTTCCCCTGATTAAACATACGTGATTTGGAGGTAGGATGTTTTGAGCGGAGAGCGTGATTATCAGACAGCCTTAATTTTACCAATCCCTCTTCTACAAAAACCAACAAAAACAAAAACTCACATAGCAGTTCATATTCATAAAAGGGCATTTCAGTGTCCTATTTTGTCACAAGCCTCCTTACGTTTGGAATATTCTAGTTTTGACTCTGTGTTTTCTATCCTATCTCATGATGTCCCTGCAGTCTTTAAGCAATCTCTTTTTTGAGATTTGTGTGAAGATAGCACTGCTCATAAACAGACCAATCAGATTAATCACATAGCAGATTGAAGACATGCTTTCCATCCAACAATGCTGAGAAGGATAAGATGTAGAGACATCTGTTTCCATGGTGACTGCAGCTCAGAGCATGTTGATTTCGTATTGTCTCCATAGTAACATAAGAAGATCTAACTATCTTTTCCCCACAGCTGTTGTAGAAACTTTTGCTGAGAAAGACCTTGGAAAGAGGGAACTCAGAAGCCATCAACTTCAATGAAGTTTACACAGTTGTGATTTCTGAAAGGTTTAAGCCCAGTGAAAACATTATACATGTGCAGTAGCTACACGGGGACACTGAGAGTTGAGCTGTGCTGGGATCATATTGGTATTATGCGTGATCAGGACCTCAGTACAACTCATCCACACATTCACTTGCATACAACTAGGCACCCTATCACAGAGATCCATCTTCAGTGCATAGATATTGCAAAGGGGAACCGGAGAAACATAGGAGGGACAGATGATATAGTACCACTCTCCATGCTGTGGTTTCCACAGGGGTTAAAGGAACAACAAATTCTCGCGTCAGAATCACAGACCATTTCTGCACTACACTGTTGAAGTGCTATTATTCCACTTTCAACATCCTGTGGAATTCCAAAAAGCTCTGTGGCTGAGAATTCTAAATGCCCCTCTCTAAACTGCCAGCCCCAGGATTCCATAGGATGTTAAATGTGGAATAATAGCACTGTAACAATGTAGTGCGGAAATGGTCTTAAACTCATTATTTCCATTGCTGCCTCAAATTTTACATAAAAATTGATAATCGTTATGTGTGGGATGGACTAAAATGTGTTTGCTGTCATATTTCCTCTCCCTTGTTTCAAGTGTAGACATTGAGAATGAGGGGGCATATGGGTTGTCCCCAGGATCTAGTCCCTGTGTCAGCATATGTAGTCAAGCTTTCTTTCAGCTAAGTACAGTCCTACCACCCAGAGCCTGTGAAAGAGAGGCACTGCTGTCAAGGATGGGCTGTCAATTACTAGTGGTACCTTTGAGAGCCCTTAACACCACAAAAAGTGATTGAATACTCCTAGTGGTGTTGGTATTACTTAAGCCTTCTTTCTCAGTCAGCTGTATGAGGAGTAACCTATGCGTGCTTTTAACTGATGTTTTAAACAAAATAGAAAACAATTCTCATTTTGAGAGAACCTCTTCCACTGAGATTTGATTTCTAATATGTTAGTCCTGAAACCCAGAAAGGAAAGGAAAGGTTGGGATCTAGAAGGCACAGTTACAACACTGATAACTAAACTGTTGCAAAGAATACAGTGTAAACTGAATAGACCTGATGCAGATATATCGCTTCCAGAAATGAATTTTAGTCAATTCACAACAAAGGAAGAAATTCTACATGACATGGGTCACAGTACTGAGATTATTATAACTGAACTGAATGACTTAGAGGAAGAGGTAGAAATAGCTAAGAATGTACATGCAACATGGGGATGACAACAGCAATTCGTGAAAGGGCAGAGTGACTCCTTGACTTATTCAAGAACAAGAGAGACCCCCTCAGTTCAGTTCAAAATTTTTCAGTCCCCAAACTGAAGGCTATTGTTAGTACAGGCAAAGCTTTAGAAAATGTCTTGGAAATATATAATTGGAGTGATACACCATAATTAAATAGAAGTCTAGAACATTAGTGGGTAAGCCTAAACATTCTAAAGACACCAGACCCCATCTGATCTTGGAAACTAAGCAGGATCAGCCTTGACTAGTACATGGATGGGAGGCTGCCAATGAATATCAGGTGCTGTAGGCTGTATTTCAGAGGAAGGAACAGGCAAAATCAACAGACAACCTGAAGACACACACACACATACACTAGAACACTGACAACATAGAGGAGCTTGTTTATTTCAGAACACATGCACACACATACAAACTCACACAACTTTTGCAGGAAGCTAAAATAGATCTGGAAAACTTATCTCAATTCAAAGCTTCAAGGGCAGGAAGAATATCCCCATTAAAACAATGTGTGACCAAAGTTTCTGGTTTTGTTATTAAATATTTCAGTCTGGTATTAATCCTGAGTAATACTGAAATGGCAAAATCTGATATTCAGATTTGTATGGGGCAGGAGGATCTCTGGAATGCCATCTAATACCCAATCTAATACTTTGACTGATAAAAATAAAGAGGCATTGCTTTTCCTTTTATAAAATGATATTACAGTGATACAGCGGTGTAATGACATCTTTCATACTCGTACAGGAATACTAAAGGACAACTTCTGCAATAGTGTAATGTTTTTGTTCAGTTAAGGACCACACTTTGGATCTGCACCAAAACATAGCAAGACATTATACAAATTGAGTATACAGGGGTTTATTTTTATAATGCTTGAACAAGTTAAGCCCAGGATTATTTCTGCACATTGCCGTAAATTAAATTAGGGAATGAAATGCTGGCTATGATCTTGCACCACATGTACAGAGCATGATGCTCTGCACACACGGTTCTATCTGGCAGCTTATGATCTTGCAGAAGTGGGTGCTTCTGGTGGGAGAGTGTCCCAATATAGATATTTAATGGTCAGGCAAGGCAAGGAGCATCCAAGCAGTGACTGGTGATGAAAAGACTGGTCACTAACTTGGACCCCACCAAGCATGCAAGTGTTCAGTGTGGAACTGCAAAAGTAACTGCTCATTGCCGGGGTACAGAACTGCAGGGAGACACTCCTAGGGTGAACTGTGTCCTCCCTCAATCACTGAAAAACCAGGGGGTTGTACTTTCTGAGTAGGGTATGTTTTTCCACTTTCATCACAATGAAATGGAGGTAGGATCAGCACGAGGCTAGTACCCTACAGGGAAAATGTAGGCCACTTAGAAAGAGTATGAGATAGTTGATGCTAAAGTCTGAAGATCATGAAGTCAAATATATTATCTGACTGATTATTTATATCTTTCCAGGAAGAGATATATCAGAGAAAATGGAATCTGGGCACAGAGTCACAAATGATAATGCAACAGTGGGATTGAATATGGAACAGTGGCCCTTTCTGCACAAGGCAAGTGAATCGCTCCGTGGCGTTACTTACCAGTTCTTCTTGGGTCCAAAGTAACACAGACGTTCCCTGGAGCCCTTCCACAGGTCTCCAGGGTGAACCGAAGCAGTGCGAGGTCTTTAGATCTGCATTGCTCCGGCTGAAAATGGCTGCTTCCTGTGGCTTCCAGATGAAAACGGCGTCTTCATGGGTGTGGACCAACCGCTGAGGCTGGCCATGCCCACAGCCCACCCTCCGCTGATCACAGGCTCGTATTGGTGCGAGCCTGCACATCTGCACAGGTAAGCAGGAATGCAATGGCACGTTCCAGAAAATTGAAAGACTGGATTTTTCTGGTCTTTCCTTAGCCCGCTGGAGGACCCTTGAGGGCAGTGTGGATTGGACTAAGGTGTGGAACTAAGGGCTTTTCCGCACTTTGGAGGGGAAATGGGGCAGTCCATTACTTACTGGACTGGCACGCTCTTCCTGATGATCCACGACAGTCCAGAGCTGTGTGTGCCTGCTTTACACACTCTCTGGCGACGAAAATGGAGGCTTCTGGTTGGCAAAGGCTCTCCACCAATCGGAGAAGCTCTCCAGCCGGAAGCCCACCCCAGAAGATCTGCAGACTCCACACCGGAGCGTGCCTGTAGATCTATACTTTACAGAGCGACGGGCTGGAGCGCACCGCAATATTGAAAGTCCTCTTTTAATTAGTCTTTCAATAGCACGGGCGACCAGCAGTTCTGGGCGTTCCGGAGTGGGCTGAAGTCCGGACAAACAGTAAGTAGTCCGAACCCAGCTCGCTCCCAAATGTGAATGTCCTTGTGGGAGGATGCACCAGCCCATTTCAAAAATAAAATGCGGAAAAGGCCTAAGTTAAATAGTCTGCACCTAGTCCACACCAAGTTGGAGCAGGTTCATGGAAGGGCAACATGGAGAACAAAACATACAAGGAAAGGTTGAAGGAAATGGGCACGTTCAGCTTGATGAAGAGAAGACTGAGGGGTGACATAATTGCATTCTTTAAATACCTCATGGACTGTCATGGAGAGGAGAGGGCAAGCATGTTCTCTGCTACCCAGGGGATAAGACCAGACAAAATGGTTTGATGTGACAGAAAAGTAGATTTTGGCCATTTCCACATGGGCTCAAAAAACCGGTGCAGAGCGTCCTCCAGAGAGGACGCCTGCACCTGGGAGCGGACTGGGTCGGACTACTTTACGTAGTTCTGCACCTCAGTCCACTCCAGAATGACCCAAAGTGGTTGTGCAGCATGCTTTTTAAAAACCTGTTTCTTCACGGAGCGCGCCACTCTGTTACTGCGGTTATCTGGCCCAAGCCCAAGGTCTACAATCTCATATTATTTATGTTTAATATCTCCACATGGCACTCCATAAGACGAACTCCACGTGTCTGAAAGGATCATGAAAAACCTGTGTAGGCAAGCAAGGCCGCATGGCCTTATGCAAGCCAGGTCTACGCCAGTAAACAACCGTTTGCCGCACAGCCATAGTGCCCTCCAGACACAATTGACCATTAAGCTAATGCAAGGGCTCTCAGCCCCGGACTGCTTGCTCTATACAAACGCTAAGCGTTCCTTATCTGCATACTGTTCTAACAATTGGCAGTGCTGGTTAAATCTCATCAATTCTGATTTTGACCTTTTGGAGGCTTTGTCTCCATTAAAAACCCTATTGTTCTCCTCGGGAGAGGGCTAGCCTCCAGGTACAATCTTCCCTATAAAAACCCCAAGTTTGAGCTCCTTGTCAGAACGCTCGTGCCTTACATCCCAAAGTGCTGCCGCTCTGTCTGGCAAGCCTCCCCTCAGCCTCCACGTGCTGAGCTACTACGAACCCCAGCATCACTCTCTATCTCTTTATTCCCGGACTGCAGGATCAGGTGGAGTATTGCCTCAGAAACCCTCTGAATACCCCTATCAATTTTCCTCACTTTCTGCTTCTATAGTTCTTGGATGAGTGTGTGAGTGCATGTGTCGTTGTTTGCTTTATTAAGAAGAGTTTAATAAAATCTTTTAATTGACAACTTGCCTAGTTTTTGTCGCAGCTCTACCCCGTAAACATAGGGTTAAAGATCTCGCTACGTTACCCTGCCTCTCGTATTGCTAGCTTGTGCTCCTTGCTAATTCCCCCAACTTATTAATATTTGGAGCGCACTTAGGAGTCCCTCCCGGGACCCCCAGAAATCAGGGTAACAGAATGGTAGACCAATGCGGGCAGCCCCTGTACCCCTAATTTGAGTGGGAGTCGCAAACCTTCTCAAATCAGGCTGATCAAGATGCTAGAGCTTTGGTAGGAAGGAACGTGTGAGAGTGCAATCTGTGCATTTGAGCTCCAGGAGCTACTCTATCTGGGTGGAATCTTTACCCCTTTCTTGCTTGGCTTGTGTGTGTCAGCCGCCCCGGCTTGGTCACTAGCTCTCTGGGCAGTGAATCAAGACCAATAGCAAGGGGTGTACACAAGCTGTCCTGGGAATTAGATCCCTAACTTGGGGCTATTGTGGGCTGGGATCCAAGCGCTAGTGCATTAGGAACACTCCACACGCATCCAACACTTTAGCGGCAGATATACAGCACTTAGGGAAGGAATTCCCGTTGGTTAGGTATTGGAGTAAGAAACATGGGTCTGTAGTGAATTCGGGTGCATTCCGACTGGTAAGAACTCGGTGCGGGTGGTGACCCCCGACCTAGGCAGGGTTTTTAGAAAGTTTCCGTGTGGCAGAGGAAGGGTCCCCCTCACCTGAAAAACTAGTTGAGGGCAGTTCAGAATAGGTACCTCTCCCTTTCCCCCCGCTGCTTGGCCAGGCGGCGCTGTAAGTTCCACTGAATTCGTTCTCCCCCTTCATTGGCAGGCAGAGTCCTCGTGAGGGTTCCCCTGGGTCTAGGTGACCTCCCCGTCCCTGAACCATATCCTTGTCCTTTTGCCCCTATGCTGTCGAGGTGGAAAACCAGGCTTAGCCAGGCAAAAGTGACCATTTTTGGGTGGACTAGAGATAGGCTCCATTCCCTCTTTCCTAGCAAAGTTCCATTGTGTTCGTGTACCTAAAAATCCCCCAAGGAATCTTGGTGATTCTACCCATCCCTCTAGTCCCGGTCCCATGTTTAGTCAGAGAAATGGAAGTAAAAAGCCTTCTGCAGCAGGAGGAAGTAGTTGGAAAGTTAGAGCAGTGGGTTGCAAAAAAGGAAAGTGCCCCTGGAAGAAGTCCAGCTTCCAGATGGCCGACCTTTTTCCACCCTAAGGGAGGCTTATCTTCAGGCGAGGAAGTCTAAGAACCCATTCGGGCCATCAAAAGATGCCTTGGCCGCATGGGGACTTTGGCTTGCTGCTAAAGATGCCTCCAGTGCCCTGGTTTCGACCAGAGAGAAAGCAGAAAAGTTAGAGAAGGAAGTAGTCCGGCTTCAGGCCGAGAACGAAGCCCTGCGGGCAGACAAGTTAACTGTTGCGTCCGTCACACAGGCAACTTCCCAGAAGTTAAACCAGACGACCATTCAGGTCCAGACCTGGAAGGACAGGGCCGAGCTTTTAGATGGAGAACTGGCCCAGTCCAAGCCTGCAGCTAAGTTCTTGGCAGCCCAAGTAAAGGAACAGCAGCATGCCGTTAGCCATGTGGCATGCCAAAAGAGAATAGGTGGGCTGGACAGCCAGCTCCAAACAGGCAGGCGGTGATCTCTGCTGTCTGTCTGGAGTACTTCCCCTCATTCCCGTCTTTTAGGGAATCCTTTTAGAGAACCCTTGCCAGAGGATGCTCTGGCCACATATCCCCAAAATCCCGACTGGGCTGACCACGGTGCCCCCGTGCATCCCGTTGAGACCCGGTCCATGACTAGGCGAACAGTGGCCCCCCATGGAGGAGGAAATGCAGACCAAGGTGAGGTGTGGGAGACTCAGGAAATTGAGACTCGTGTGCCCTGGAGAGCCACGGAGGGCAAGACAATCACAGATCAACTTGGTCCTCTGAACCGGCAAACAGGGATCATGTGGCTCAATGCCGTGATACACTCCCACCCCACAGCCAATGGCCAGGACCTAACACAGCTGGCCAGGCTGTGTATGTCTTTGTCTGAGTTCCCTACGTTAGAGTCAGCAGTAGCGGCCCGTGGATTAGTTAGACTCTAGGCCCATGAGTGGATGAGAGAAATCAACCGCATCTTATGGCCCAGGCAAAGTGCCAGTGTTTTATATGTGATGGAGCAGCAGGGGCCCCGAAAAAACCCTGAAGCATATGTAGCCAGGAAGCAGCTCCTGGGGCTATTGGCTGAAAAGGTCCCCCTGGCCCCTGGAGGATATAATTTTATATATACGGAGGTCTGAAGCACGAAACCAAGATGGCTCTTGGTCTAGTCAACCCAGAGAATACAGGCTGGGAGGAATTCAGCAGCAACCTCCGGAGAGTCTCAGATCTTCTCCATGAGGCTGGTGCCTTGAAACCTCCTCCCAAAATAAGCAGGAAGTTGGGAACTGGGAGCCCATACAGGAGGTCACGTACTCTAACTATGGCCCCCATTCCCAACACAGAAAGACCACACCAAACACGGTCCCCCGAGGGAACGAGAACTCCCATTTCCCACCTAGACAGGACTACAGGGCCAGAAAGGACAACTGGCAAGGCAAGGACTCCCGTGTCCCTCAGAGCAAAGCAGGGGACTCCGCTCCGCCACCTCAGGCCCCCAAAATGGTGCTCCTCGGGAGACGTCTGGTGGCTACGACCCCACCTCGCAGACGTACTCGTCTGAACGAGTGAAGTTTTGGGGGGTCCTCAGAAAACTAGTGCTGGATATGAGCCAATTTGACCGGAAGCCCACTTTAGAACTGCTGGAGGCTTTGGATAAGCATCTCCAGGCTGGTAATAGCCAACCGGTGCAGGCGGTGACCAATGGTCCCCCACCAGCTGGAAACCATCCCTGCCTGGATTTGTCAAAACAGGGGTGCCCTTGGTCCGGGAGTCTCCCCAAGAATGTCGTGGCTCAGCTGATGCCAGACAAATGGGGGAGATTCTTGGTGAAGGCAGGCATAGGGACCGAGAGGGACAAGACTCCTGCCACCCTTCTTGTGGACTCTGGTGCAGCACTGAACGTACTGCACCCCAATTTGGTGAGGCATAGTGAGCTCACCCCGGACACTATCCGTTAGACCAGATATGGTGGGGGGGACACCAAGCCAGGACTTGGATGAACATCCCCATGTCCATTAACACGTTTCGTTTCAAGCTGTGGGCTTGTGAAAACTGGGAAGAGGACAAAGGTCTCTGGGGCATCGGATTCCTCCAGGGACACAGGCTCACAGTTGACTACGCAAACGGGTTTTTGTGGCAACTAGATCAGGGACCAACTGAGATTTCGGCCATGCACAGCTGTGCTGCCTTTAAAGCCCCTGCCCCAATAGACACTTCGACGGCTTTAAGCCCTCGCACAGAGGTGGACCAGGGCACCTTGCTTCCCTCTGCAAAACTGTATCACTGCCAGCTTGTATTCGAGTTCCGTGGCACCCAATTTATTGACACTAGTGGTCTTGAAGGGTGCCAAGATAGTTCGCGGCTTCCTTTCAATCACCATCCTGCCCCGAGATGCAGTCTTTCAGGAGGCGTTTGGGTCAAAAACCTGCCTCCCTCTTGAATCAGGGAAAGGGAACACAAACCAGGAGTGGGCTTCACAACTCCTGCCGGTAGTTCCGGAGACCCACCACCAAGCATCAAGCGTCGAGCCAAGAAGTTCGGTAAGTACCAGGCCAGGGCAATTCCATTGCCACGTGCGGAAATTTGACTAAACATTAGAAAGAACTTCCTGACTATAAAATTGATTAGAGAAGCGGGGGGGGGGGGCTCCTTCTCTGGATGCCTTCAACAGGAGGCTGTAGAGCTGCCTGCTAGGGATACTGGGGTATGTGTGTGGAGATGATGGCCCATGAGACACTGCCCAGCTCTGTGGTTCTATGATACTATGATTCTATGGCCATTTCCACACTATACTATTATAGAGCAATTTTTCGGCTTTCAACATCCTACGGAATCCTGGAGTTTGCAGTTTAGGGAGGGGCCTTTAGAATTCTCAGTCAGAGAACTCTTTGGCCTCAGTAAACTACAAACCCCAGAATTCCACAGGAGGTTGAAAGAGGAATAATATAACAGTGTAGTGTGGGAATAGCCTATGATTCTTTCAGAAAGTAAGGAGCTACTGACAAAACAAAGCAGAAATTTCATATGGATATTGTTAGAACACAACACCAAATTCTACAAAAGAAGAAGATTAGCCTCCTCCAATTGTGGAAAATAGCATTATAGATCAATTTTTTTTTCCAATCAAAAAGAATTGTACTTCTGAAAATACTATGGAGGGTAAGCTTACTAATGCCTTTGGGAATCCCACAGAAGACAGATTCAAGGCTCTGGAGCACAGGCAGACTATGTCAAATAATTCAGGTTTCTGTACTGGGAGAATCAGGAACAAAAGGTGTCCTTGTCTATTGGACACAAAGAACTTAAGGCATTTAAGTTCCCTGTGATTGGAGAGGAAACTGATCTTTGGAGTAAAATCACTACTAATTGCAAGAAAAAAGAGAGTCAAGATCATGTTCCCAGGTATTTGGAGGGTGGAAAGGGTCATTAAATTGGAAGTACTAAAAACTGTGTAAAGTGTGTAATAAAGACTACAGAAGACAAGGGCCAACAAACCTTGGAGCTACCTAACTTGTTTAATGTGAGCAGGCTGAGAGTGCTTCCCCTATGAGAGGTGCTAATTTTAAGAGGAAAAACTGGACCTGATCTTAGGAAGCAGAATGACTGCCTTGTGTTCTGTGCCATTCTTTCAATCCAGACTGGTCACACTTCTCCGGCCCTTGAGCTGATCTCTCCTCCAGAATTGCAACAGCCTTCTCCAACTATAGCCCACTCCTCCCCCTTGAAAGACAACCTGAGATCTTGTAGATCAGAGTGTACCTCAGGGTGTACTAAATCTGAAGAAATGCTCATTAATTCACCAGAATGACATTTAATGCCTAGTGAAATTATCAAGCTCCTGTCTTAGAATGTTGCTAGCTGGGCATCCAAGTGTTAGGTCATTTCCGCACTAGCCTGTTATAGCGCAATGATTCCACTTTCAAAATCCTCTGGAATCCTGGGGTTTGCAGTTTCGGGAAGGGCCGGCTGGCCCCTCCCAAAACTGCAAACTCCAGGATTCCAGAGGATGTTGAAAGTGGAATCATCGTGCTGTAACAGGCTAGTGCGGAAATGGCCTTAGTGTGTGTGTGTGTGAGTGTATGCCTTCAAGTCACTCGTTGACTTATGGCAATCCCATGAATTTCATAGGGTTTTCTTAGACAAGGAATACTCAGAAGGGGTTTTCCAGTTCCTCCCTCTGAAATACAGCCTACAGCACCTAGCATTTGTTGGCACTCTCCCATCCATGTACTAGCTATGGCTGACTCTGCTTAGCTTCCAAGATCAGATGGGATCTCATGCCTTTAGGATATTTAGGCCCTTTCAGCCAAAAGACTCAACCTATAGTTTCACAATTATTTAGCCTTTTTTGATATTGTTTTAGTCCAAGAAGTTTGATATCAGTTCTGATTGATGGATTTATTATGATTGATCTCCAAGCTCTTACTGGGGAGAAGAAGGGCAGAGGATGATTAGCTCTTCACATTTCTATGAACCTCCAGGAAACTGTGGTCAAACAAGATCTATGCAACCTATATTGTAGGTTTGTATTGTTAATCTCACTCACTGCAGGCCCCTAATTTTTGACATTTACCCACAAAGGTTGCCCAGTCTAAAGTGTGAGAAATCTGGTCTAGTTTTGAAGATTATATAGCTAACCTTCTTCTGAGACTGCCTAATGCTTTTGCTGTGGTTGTAGGTGATTTTAATGCTAGAATTGGTTTTTCTGATGATGCTTGTTACTTACATTATATAACTGTTCCCTCTGTATGTGAGACAAACAATATGTTGCCCAGCTGGCAATCCAAGGACAATAAATTGAATTAGAAAGACCTTTACCTAGCTAAGCTTGCTAGTAGAGTGGACCTTTTCATTCTCAAGAGGTCAGTTCAAGGAGACATTTCTGGAGAGCTTACATATTGGTCAGGCCTGGAGTTAGTACAATCAATTTTGCTGTGGTCTCATGCAAGCTGTTGGACTTAGTGAGATACTTAAAAGTCTCACTAAGATAACTATCACTTACCAATTCTTCTGGAATTCATTGTAAGAAACCGGATAATACATCTCCTAAAGATGCTTAATTTTGATCATGTGCTTGACCTCAGACATAAAAGAATCAGGTGATCTAGGAAGGTAGATGAATGAAACTCAGCTTTTTTTTTCTCAGATCAAGCTCCCCTACTCCACACTAAGATCATGTCAGCTAAGGCACCTGAGAGAGCTATTTAGTTCTATCAAGTGCTACCCTTAGGACTGCAAGACAACCTCTTAAAAGATATAGCTGTCACATTGCCTCCCTGTTCCCTGCAAGATGTAATTCAGAAGTCTTGGTTTGCTTATGAGTGCAAAACTGCAAAAAACAACAACAACAACAACAACCCTATTACCCCAATTGAAACAGTATAAGAGTGGGGAAAGGTGCACTCTACCTACATTGCAGTCCTTAAAACAGCAATATAACAGAAATAAAAAGAGAGAAAGATTGAGGGAAAGTTGGCCACAGCTGATTAAGGCAACTAGAACTCCTCACTTTTTTCCTACATTGTATCAGATCACATTCAAACAAGGATTTCTAGGATGTCCTGTTTTGTTTTTGCTGACTTGTGGGTTGCCCACTTCCACGCACTGTATTCTGTACATTCTGACCATATTATTAATTTAGATAAAGATGTGTCAGACCTCCCTCCCTGACCTCCAGTTAAAAATTGATAGCGCAATTAAAGCAAGAAAAGCCCCAGAGGGCAGATATGATTTCTACTAAATTGTTAAATTTCAACATAGACTGTTGGTCTCCAATGCTGGCAGCACTTTTTATATTTACTGCTTAGTCTGCACAGATCCCTAATGATCAGGGCCTGGCCCAACAAGTAAACTGTATACCAAACACCTAAGTTGGAAGTCTGGAGACACGACTCAAACAAGAACTCATCTTAGGAGAAAAGCAAGCAGGATTTAAGGCCATTTCTGCATGGCGTCACAGTCCCACATTGGGGACACAATGGCAGTGGTCTGCAGGTCATGCTTTCACACAATATCATTGCAGTCCCACAGCCATTGTGTCCCCATGCGTCACGATCACAGGGTAATCACAGAAAAATCTGTTAAGTGCCTGTGATCACATGATGCTCCCATCCTACCTGATTGCAAGGAAGGACAGGAAGGGTGATGGAGGTGCTTCCTTCCACAGCACAGCATGGGAAAGAACCTGGCTGCACTGTGGATGGCAGGTGCATGTTGCTAGTGCTCCCTTCCACAGGGAGTCAGCCAGGTGCAGAAGGGAGCATTCCTCTCACTCCCTTCCTGGAAAAGGCGCCGCCAGGATTGTGACAGAATGGTGCAGAAGAGTGTCATCATGTGGAAATGGTGCAAGTCTGACTGTTCCACTATCAACCAATGTTTGGTTTTACACCATCTTGCTGAGACGTATAACTCAAGGTCATGAGAAGCATTTTATTAATTTCAAATCAGCATTCAACAGCATCCCCAAGACC
>CAOLHI010006689.1:0-24172 GCA_948474755.1 Ctenosaura bakeri
AAATGGTATTTGACTCCAGTGAAATTAAATCAAATAGATGAGAAATATACAAGATTATGCTGGAGAGGAGGTCAAAAAAAAATTGGTACATATATGCATATGTGGTGGAATTGTAATAAGATAATGGAATTTTAAAAGGTTCTTAAAGAGATAAAAGAGATTACAGGAGTAGTAATACCAGTATGTCCAAATATAGCGTTGTTGTCTATATATAACAAGGGTTGAGTGCACTCAGGTAAGAAAAGAATTAATAACAAATTTGTTAATTGAAAGGGAGATTAATAATAGCAAAAAAATGGAAAACAAATGAAAAATTTCAAATAGAGGAATGGTATAAAGAAGTGTGGAAAATTGCAATTAATAAAAAAATTTAACATGTAGAATTAGTTATGAAAGGTTTAGCAAAAGGGAATGATTTTGAGGAAATTTGGAAAATTTTTTTGGGAAAAAAGCTTTGATAAGAGATGGTAAAGCTACCCTATTACAAAAAAATGGCAATTTTGGAAACTGGATTAAATAAAAAGTTGGCTCTGGGGGGTGGGTATATATATATATATATATATATATATATATATAATTTTAAAATATTTTTTTTATTTTTTTTTTTTTTTTAATTTTATATTATTTTGTGTTAAACTTTTTAAATTATAAATTGGATAGGGATTTTTAAATTTTTTAAAAAGGGAAAAAAAAAAAGTTAAAAGATAACTGGCTTTGAAGTAATAAGATTATAATTAATAATAGCAATAGGTTAAATGGAAGTCGAAAATATAGAATTAAGAATGAAACTATAAAAAAAAATTGAATATAATGAAAATAAGAATTAAAGATAGGTAACAAAAATGTACAAGTTGTATGATATGGAATAAGCTGAATAAGGTTATGATTTCAAGTGTAAAAGAGAAAAAAAAATAATGTAAGTTTATGTTGTTTAAAGGAAAAAAATTTTTTTTTTTAATTCCACTATTATGTATAACACATGGTGTTTAATTTTTTGTTTTTGTTTTTCAGTTATATAATCAATAAAAAATTTTTAAAAAAAAAAAACAACTAACAGATCACAATTAAAAATAACCAGCACCTTCCTTTATAGGAAATAACTTTTATTGAATGTCTGCCAAGTTTAAAAATGTTTTTAAATTTAAAAATTAGCAGGAGCCCGGGGTGGCGTAGTGGTTAAATCCGGTATTGGGGCCACAACACTGAGTTCGACTCTGCAGGGCTCCAGGTTGACTCAGCCTTCCACCCTTCCGCAGTCAGTAAAATGAGTACTCAGCTTGTTGGGGACAATTAGCAAACCCTTTTTAAAACCCATTTGTAAGCACTTAGCTGATAAGCGGTAAAAGAAATACACATGCTTTGCTATTGAATTGTCTACGGAAAGAAGGGAGGGGGGGAGTGCATTCTGGGGGGGGATTCCACAGCCTGGGAGCAGCCACTGAGAAGCCCTCTCTTTTTTCCCACCAGATGCATGTGTGAAGGTGGCGAGACAGAAAGAAGGGTCTCCAGCAGATCTCAAAGCAGGACTGGTTCATAGTGGAAAATACGGTCCTGGATGTGAGCCCTTTAGGGCTTTAAAGGCCCTCACCTGCACTTTGAATTGTGCCCAGAAACAGACTGGCAGCCAGTGGAGCTGTTGCAATGAGAGGTGTGTGTGTGTGTGATCCCTGTAGCTACTTCCAGTTAACAATCTGGCTGCAGCTCCTTAACCACTAAATTTTCCAAACGCTCTTCAAAGGCAGCCCCACATAGAGCCTGTTACGATAATCCAACTGGGATGCAACCAAGACATGTGTTACTCTGACATCTCAAGGAATAGCATGGCTTGTGCGCAAGCCTTAACTGTGCAGACGCACTCCTACGACTGCCGAGACCTGGGCTCCCAGGCTCAGAGTGTCCTCTGGAGGACATCTGTTCTGCGGACCTGTGTCTTGGAGAAAAGCGTAACCCCATCTAACACAGGCTGAATCCCTACTCCCTGATCTTTTCTTTCAACTGAGCAAGAGTACCTCTCTTTTGTCTGGATTAAATTTCAATTTCTTTGCCCTTTTTAATCCATTACTGATAACAGCCATTGGTTTAGGACCAAAACAGTTTCCCTTCGGCTTGTGGTGGAAAGGAGTAATAAAGTTGGGTGTCTTCTGCGTACTGATGGCACCAAATCCCAAAACTCCAGACAATCTAACCCAGTGGTTTCACGGAGATGGGGAAATGGGATGGGGACAGAACCCTGAGGCACCCCACAGGCCAAAGGACAAGGGGTTCAACAGGGGGCCCCCCCAGCACCACCTTCTGGGCTTGGTCCTCCAGGAAGGAATGACGCCTCTGTAAAACAGTCCCCCCAAAGTCCCATCCTCACAAGGGTGCCCAGAAGGATACTATGGCCAGTTATACAGAAAGGGGGCCAAAAGGTTCAGCAGAACCAAAGGGAACGCCCCCCCATCTAGTTGCCAGCACAGGTCATCCACCAAGGCGACCAAAACAGTCTCAGTCCCAAACTTTGTATTTCTCCCTGATGGATTAGATTTTTTAATTTCAACTCAGTTTTCTAGTTTATCCTTTTGAATTTTTTCCTATTTTGCAATGTATTAGTGTAAGCCCCCTAACACACCTAAAAGCTATGTCGTGAGGATCCTAATTATTTTATATCAAACATAGTGAGCCATAGAGACATATTAGGACACGTAGGCAGTGGCTATGGGGACAAAATCAAAAGAGTAGCAGTTTTCTGTCACATGCTGGGTAAATCTTGCAAATGGCTCAAAGGCCATTTGAATGGATTTTCAGCAGCGATTAGGAGACAATAACTCTCTGGGAACAAATAAACAATGCAAACAGCCTGGAATTTGACACTTTGAGGTATCCATCTCTGGATGAGCTACTCAATCTTGCAGGAAACTACAAGGATGTTAGGCTGTATTTTCTTTGAACTACAAAAGCTGAAATCCATCTTAATAAAAACTGCAGCCATCTGGTTTCCCAGGACATGGGTCAGCTCTATAACTAGGCACATTTTCTCATTCTTTTGGGGAGTTTTGGTTTTGGAGTTGGGAGTTTTGGAGTTAGGAGTTCTCTCAGATCTGCAAACCATGAAGCTGGTAAGCCCCCCTCGGCCCCTAAAGGCATGGCTGAGATCGTTTTCTCCCAGCTGAAGACTTCTGGATTGGTACAGTATTAAATCAAACCCTTAGTCTCTCTCTCTCTCTCTCTCAATTTCCACCTCTTTCTAACGGTCTATAGTCTTGTATGCTTGTTGGAGTGAGTGCGGCTGAATGATTGTATGGACTTTAACATCTATGTCAATAAAATACTTAAACTTGAACAACTTGTGTAAATTTCTGACCGGGCCTGACCCCGAAAAACATTGGGTTAAAGATCCTAATTACCTAATGCCCTCTTTGCATGGCTAAAGCAGTGCTCAGAGATAATTTTTCCCCACAAGAGACGATTTTTACAGTTTTGGGAATCCTCTTAAAGGTGTCCTAAGCAAGCAGGGTAACTTTAGCTACCCCTCCCCGTTTTGTATCGTTGGCAAATCTGATAAGGATGTTCTCCTGCCATGAAGTCCTGGTAGTGTGGCTATCTGAAGTCCCGGGTGCAACCGGAAGCATGGTTGCCAGGCAACCAGAATAGCACCTCAGGGGGGAAACCTAGCCCAGTAGTGTGTGGGAGGGGCTTTAAAAAAAAGGGAAAAAAGTCATTAAGGCCAAGCCCCTGTGGGTGCTCCTTCCTTCACTCACAGCCCAGCAAGGGATTTCGGGTCCCTCCGTCAGCCAGAGAGTGTAGCTGTGTTGGGAAGTTTAGTTCTCCATGGAACCCCAAAGGGGAAAGACGGAGGAGGAACTGAACCTTCTTGGCAAAAATCTGGACAGAGAGCGTGACGTAGATCGGGGGCTCAGCCTGCGGTGGGAGTTACCAAAGGGCTGTGATGTAATATTTGTGTCTTCTAGGAAAGGCCAAACGTGTTACTCAGCTGTTTCTGAGCAGGGAGTTGTTACCTGTTGTATCCTTTAGAAAATTCACTGAGGAAACGCATAAACCTTCACCGGCAGCTACTTTATATTATAGTTCTTTTAAACCAAATTTCCCCCTTTTCTCTTTGTAAACGCTTTTCCTCAGTTGTATACCGTGTTATTACGAAATTATTTCCCCTTTTAAATGGGTCCGTTGGGAAAATTTCTAGTGTCTCTGGACAAGACTAACGGAGCATAAGAGTCAAATAAGGACTGGGGCACGAGATACACCATTCTATGAACTATAAAACATCAAATGGTCTCCTGTATATTTTGTTTTTCCCAAAACCCAAAAACCCCCCCGGTCTTGACTTCAGTCCTGTTCTTTCAAGGCAGAGCTTTCCAAACTTTTCATGTGGGAGACACATTTTTTAGACGTGCCTCATTTTGCAACACAGTAATTCAGTTTTACTAGCAAACCGGAGGTTAAACTAACCCCTTATAAGAGATAAAGACACATCCAGAAATTATATTTGAAAAAAATGTACGGGGACACAACATTCTCATGAAAACCTTCCATCCCAGTTTCAAAAATACAGGTTTTGCAAATAATAACATCTATTTCCAAGATTGTAGGTGACACACTAATGTGCCACAGCACACCATTGGGAAAGCCCTGTTTTAAGGAGAGAAGATATTTGGGCTTTTAGGTTAGGAAAAACTATTTATTTTCTTAATGGACACTTAAACCTCAGCTGTTTTTTGAGAGTTTCTCTGCCAAACAACCTCCACACTTGGGCTATTTAAGTTCCCTGTTGACACGATATTCACATAGCTTTCGAAAGACTCTGCTCTAATTGTATGTTACTGCTTTGTAAAAGTAGCTCTTGTGTTCGTCAGTCTTGCATTATCTCATTCATTTCCTAGATATTTTGCTGTATATTTTTTTTTGAACAGAATAGCAACATTAACAACTGAAGAAGTTTTTGCGAAATGTTTTGACATTTTTTTGGGGGGGGGGCTTTATTTTAACCTAAAATCCCCCTTCCGTTCCCCAGATCATGCCAGCCTCAGAGCCTCACATGCCCCCCCCCCAGGGGGAGGAGAATGAACACTTCTTCTGCCTCCTTTTTCTCTCCCTGCAGCAGCCTCTTGTCTTCTCCCTCTCCTACAAAAATCCTTCAAGATTTTCCCTTTATCCCCCATTTCCAGGAATAGAGTGGCGGGGGGGGGTTTTCCCCCCTCCCACAATTCCTCACATTTCTTCCTCCTCACAGGCAGAAACTTTTCTCCTCCTTCCCCTCCCCCTTGTCCTCTCCACCCATTTTTGAACTCCTTTCCCTGCCACTCAGGGCTGCTAACCCTCACCCCTTCTCATGCCCCTTTAAAGGAGCATCCCCCAAGCCAGGCAACAGCCAAATACCCCCTCATCCAGGTGACCAGCAAAGATATTCTCTCCTTTGAACGCCCCCCCAATGTCTCCACGCAACAGAGAGGGGGAGTTTGGAAGCAGCTGAAGCCACAAAGTCCTTTTTTAGGGGGGGGGAAAAGGGGGAAATTTTTGCATCCCCCCCAGTCACCCCCCCACTAGGCCCTCCAAAGCTCTCCGGTCTTGGTCTTAAAGGGGGGGGGGGGCTTTTCCTCCATCCTACCCTTGGAACATATTTGCAGTCCTCCTTTGTCCCACTGCCCCCCTTTTTCTCCAAAAAGAGAGCCTGGAAGCAACAAAATGTGCCTGTGGGAGGGGAAAGGGAAAGGAAGAAAGAAGGAGAAGACCCCCCCCCTTTACAGGGTAAGACCAGATCTCTCTGTCTTATCAAAAGTGGGAATCAATATCATCGACCGTGGTATCCTTTGGAAACAGCTGGGGGATGTTGGGAACCAGAAGCACTGTGTTGCAGTGGTTCCAGTCCAACATCTCAGGCGGGTTTCCGGGCAGTGGTTTCAACCTTCCTAATCCACGACCCTTTAATACAATTTCTCGTGTTGTGGAAACCCCCCCAACGATAAAATTATTTATTTATTATTTACAATGCTTCCCTCCCAGGCAAAAGCCGCCTCGCCGGCCGGGGAACAAAGGGGGGCCGGTGGGGAGGGAAAGGGGAGCCACGCATCTCCCCTGGGAAAAAACTAAAAACCCCCCCCCCAGGCTCTGCTTCCGCTTCGTTCTCGTTTCCGCTGCCAGGACAGTTTTGGGAAAACCCAGACCCTGCTCGGGGGGGGGGGGGGAAATTTCCCAGTGCCTTTGCCTTTTGCGCCAGGAGCAGCTCACCCCCCTCCAGAAAAGCACCGCCTTGCGTCCCCCCCCAGCCCTTCTGCAGTACTCCCCTCCATGGCGAATGGGGCAGGAGACGTGGTGAGGAGGGGGACTCCCCCCCTGCTGACGCCACCCCCCCAAGCTGGCCCGCCAGACAGGAGGTTCTCCCAGTAGCGGAGAAGGGGAGTGATTTCAGTCCCTTCTGAACAGGGGGAAGGAGGGCGCAAGTGCGTGGCTCACGCTTGCGCACCACCACTCCTGGGCCTTTTCCCTACGTTACCTTATCGCGGAAGTGGAGGGTGCCCGTTCGCACAAGGAGGTTTTTCCCCAAGGCGTTCTCTTTGCTGCTCCTATGTCCCGCAGCTGGCTTCCTGGTTGCGTGACCGTCCCGCTCCTTCCTCCTCCCCCGTACAGCTTACAGCTCCCCCAAACCTTTCTTTCCCTCTTTCATGAAACCTTTGGAGAGATCATCTGGAGGTGTGGGGCAGGGTCCTATCAGCATGCTGATGACACCCCGGTATATTTATCCATGCCTTCAAAAACAGCTGAGGAGTATGTTTCCTCGGAATGACTGCTTGGAGGAGGTAATGGGCTGGGTGAAGAATCACAGAATCGAAGTTGAAAACGGAGTAGTAGCACTATAACCGTGTCCAGTTCCTCAATGAGGTGGAGCAATGTATCCTAGGAATGCCACAGCCCTGCAGCCACTGGTCTCTCACCAGTTAGTGGTGTGGTGAATTCTTGCAAGTTTTATTCCAAAATTTAAAAGAGGGTCCCAAGGTGCTGAAACAAAAATGATTCCAGTCTCTCAGACAGTTCTTTTAATCTTTGGATTATAAATTGCAGTGGAGTGACTGTTCTCAGTTGACATAGGAGCTGGGTATGTTTGGCTTGGAGGGAGAGAGTTTTGGCCATTCCCACACTCGACAGTTATAGTGCTATTATTCCACTTTCAACATCCCATGGAGTTCTGGGGGTTGTAGTTTAGGAAGGGGCATTTTAGAACTCTCAGCCAGAGACCTCCTAGGCCTCAGGAAACTACAAACCCCAGAATTCCACCGGACGTTGAAAGTGGAATAAGAGCACTATGCAGTGTTGTATGGAAATAGCCTTAGAGGTGACTTTAAAAGGCCATCTTTAAATGTTTGAAGGGATGTCATGGAGAAGATGGAGCCAAATTCAAATGACAGGAAAAAGATCCACCTAAACATTAAGAAGAATTTCTTGACTGCAAGCGCTGTCTAGGAGGGGAAAGGACTGCCTTCTCTATCTTTGGAGGTTTTTTAAAAAGAGCTTGGATGGGCATCTTTCAGGACAGATTTTCCTCATGGCAGGGCATGGACTAGATGGCTTTTAGGGTCCCTTTTCCCAAATTTTTAAAATACTATGATTCCCTGATTCACTTCCAGTTGTGGGGAAGCAAAAGGAGAATGTTTCCCCCAAATGGTCATCCTTTCCTTTTCCTCCGGACGCTTCGTCCGCCAGCAGATCCTCCCAAAATCAGAGAGGTCAGTGTAGCTTTTTCCTGTGCAGACGGACCGCTTCTGATTCTGCGTCTTCCGGGAAGGAGGCCTCATCCAGTCGCTCCGACGCCTGAGTCACCTGTAGCCAGAGGGAGAGAAGAGGTTGATGACAGAAATCTTTTCACAAACCCAAGCAGGCACATCTGGATCTATCCTGTGTCAGCAACTCCTTTGAGATTCAAATCAATGATCAGTACTGGATGTCACCTTTGGGAGAAAAGCAAGGTATACATTCAACAAACAAACAGCAAACTCCACAGCTTGCAAACTTTTATTTTGGGGCTCAAAAAAAAAAAAAATGTTGGGTTGTGCATCAGTCTGATGAGGAGGGAAGGCTGGGGAGCATTCATACATTACATCCTGGACTAGGACTGCTAGGCCCTATAGTTTCTGGTTGAAAACCTGGAATTTGGGACAACAGCCTTTGCTGATGTCATTAAATGTTATGCATTAAATACCAACCACAGTTGCCCAAAACTTGTCATTCAAAACCTAGCAGAGAATGTATTTTCCCTTTTTTGGGAAATTTTGAAAGAAATTTTAGCTGACGTCTAGGGTGTACCCAGATCAACCTAAAGGAGGTGATTGTTCCTTCTCACTTATTCACGGAGAAGGAACATTTATTTGCTTCCAGCCAGAAGGCAGGTGCACAGCAGAGTGGAAGGTGAGTCCTGGACCCCAATGGCCAGGAGGAAAAAGAAGGAGGCTAAATCTTTGCAAGTTGTAGAAGAAATCAATTATACCTTTTCCAGTGGTAGCAAACTGCTGCTCCGATAGCTGAGCTGTAGATTTACACACAGTCCTTTCTTTCCTCTGGCCTAAACTGGGATTTTCCCCCCCAAAATGGAGAACTTGTGCCCTTGTCGCCAACCCGAAGATGACCCACAAAAACTGAGACCCAGACCCTAAAATCTTTCCAACCCTGTCCCAGACACATACTGTCTCCGTGTACATATCTACCCAGATGGCTGAGCTCTCCTCAAACACTGCTTTTCACAAATAATACGAATACATACTGGGGTTTTTGGGTTTTGTATTGCTCTTTTATACTTTCTTTAATTAACAAACCTTGAAATAAGGAATTTTGGGGGTTTGGGTAATTATATTTTTTTGAAAGCCAGCGTTGTGTAGTGGCTCAGCCATACAAACCACTGGGGTTTACCTTGGGGTCACCAGACACGCCCCAGAAAACCTGGTTTGCCTTTGGGTTGCAATAAGTTGGAAAATAACAACAACAGCAACACCACAATTCATATTAAAAATTTTAATATCATTAATAAAACTATAATTAATTAATATTAGTTATGAAATAATTATTATTGTTGTTTTTTACCCAACTCTCCCCCAAAGGGTTGACATGGGTTACAACATAAAATTTTTAAAAAGAACTAAAAACACATCATGCATTAAAATACATTGAAAACACATAAAACCATTTAAACTACATCAGTGTAAAATTCATAATCAAAAATTGCCTGAAGAGATAGGTGTTAAGTTTTTTTCTTTTTTAATTCAGAGAGCGTATTCTGCTGTCAAACCTCTTCTGGAAAGTCATTCCACACAAGAATGTGTAAAACACAACAATGGCAACAATTATATTTTTAATATTAGCAATTCTTCATAAAACTTTTGCTGCTACTCACACAGAGATAAGTCACAGCATATTCAGTGGGGTTTTTCATAGCACTGAAAAAGGGTTTCCAGTTTTACTAAAACAATGTTAAATTTAGATTGTATAGAGTGCTATTTTAAAGTTTCCTATGCTATGTTTTTATGAAATTTTGGAAAACAGAATAAAATACTAATGAAAGTAAAAAAAAAAAAAATATGCTGATAAGACTTGATAAAGGATAGGGGAAGATGCAGGGTTAGGAGCACAGCTACTGGGGAGAAGATGAAATTTGGGGTGTATTTTCACCCCAAATACGTATTCTGCCTCCCTCCAAAATTAAAATTTTCCTCCCATCCCCCCAAATTTTTTGCATTGCATTAAATTAAAACTTCAATTGAGCATCTAGAAATACAGTTCAGAAAGTGCAAGAAATAGTTTTTAAGCTTGTTATTATTTAGCTTCTTTAATAATTGTTTAATAAATTATTATTTAAGCTTGCATTATTTTTTTAAATAATTAAAAACATTATTCAGGGTCTGAGGCCTACATCCTCCCCGCGAAGCCTTGGCCTGGAGTGAAAGGCAAGGGCCTTATCCTGCCTCAAAACAGGTGCTTTTTGAGGCCAGGAAACATAACATAAAACATGAATTATGTCTATTATTAATTTTATTTGGGGGTATTTTGTGCAATCCAACAACGCTTTTCTCCTTAGCCTTTTCGCTCCCTTGGGGTTCATTTTACCTCAGAAATTCCCTTTGAAAAAAAACCAACTTTAGTCTTTCATTTTTAGTTCATTTTATATTTTGTCATACTTTATTTTAGCTTATTTTATCTTCCTTCACTCCCTTTTACTTATTTTTTGCCTTTTATAATGCTTGAAGTTATTTCTTTGACATGGTCAATTGACTAATTCATTAAAATTTTTACCCTAAGAGATGTGAAAAAATTTGAAATTTCTCATTCCCTCCAATGCTAGAAATTTGGGGGCTGAAGGGAAATTTCAAAAGGAGAAAAAAAAAAATTTTTATTTGGAGGCCAAAGTCCTCATTTTGTCCCCCAGTTAGTACACCTCTGAGGAAAAAACACATTAAATATTGATACAAAATTTTAAATCACAAAACAAAACAAAAAAATGCTTGTTTAATAAATTAGAAATTTTTTGGGGTCTGAGGCCTACGTCCTCCTGTGAAGCCTTGGGCTGGAGTGAAAGGCAAGGGCCTCCCCCCTGCCTCAAAACAGGTGCTTTTTAAAGCCAGGAAACACAACATAAAACATGAATTATGTCTATTCTTAACTTTATTGGGAATATTTTGTGCAATCCTGCCCTTTTTGGGCCCCTGTGTGTTTTCTTCCCACAACGCTCTCTCCTCAGCCTTTTCCCTCCCCTTGGGGGGTTTATTTTACCTCACAAATTACCTCACAAAAACACCAACACCCCCCTCAGAACTTCCATGGCAGCTCCTGTCAGAAGATACTCAGAATCCTGGACTAAAACTCTGATACCTGGTTGAAATTAAAAAAAAAAAAAAATAACTTCTGCTCAACAATCAGGAACGAACCCTGAGTCACAGATGCTTCTGCTCAGCAGGGAAGGAGGAGGAGAAATGTGGTGGCAGGAAGTGCTGGGAGCCCAGAACTCAAAATGGAGGCACTTTGGTTAAGCCAATGCCAGGAGATCCTTTGGTTCAGGCCTTTCAGCAGGCAACGCCCTCCCTGAACTGAAGGGTCCTGGGTGCTGGGTTTCCACCAGCCCTGCAGAGTAGACCAGGGAAAAAGATGGGGGGAAAAAGGTTTTATATTTTGCCTATACTTTTTTACTCCTTATAAAGGCACAAAGCAACAATAAGAACCCATCACCCAAGTAGTAAAACATTAAACATCAATTCAGCAAAAAAAAAAAAGTCATTTCAATCACAACGAACGTATTTCTTGAGGTAAAAGTTGCTGGTGAAATAAATAAATAAATAAATAGGGATCCTAGGGCTCCTAAAAACGTACAGCCCATTTTGGGAAACCTTGTTCCAGAAGGGGAAGCAGGTACTGATTTGAGGGGTGCTATTTGCACCTTTGGGAGGGCTGAAGTCACCCCCCAAAAAACCACCAACTTGTTTAAAATGGAGGGGGCTCCTCAGTTTTGGGGAGCTGGAGGGCCCTACGCAGTCCATGAGCCCCACTTTTCCCATCCCTACTTTAGCCACATTTGCAGCTTTCATAAAGCAAATCCTCAAAATGTCCCAGTTTAGCCGGAATGACTCCACTTCGTCCCCTGCCTTCCCCCCCTCTTCCAGCTACTTCTAAAAGGCCCCCGTTTCTTTTTCCTCTTCCTACTGGAATATATTTATAGAGTGATGGAACATTTTGTGCAATCCTGCCTTTGCCTTTCTGTGTTTTCTTCCCACAATGCTTCCCTCCGTTGGCGGTTCATTTTGCCCCCACAAATTACCTCAGAAAAACACCAACACCCTCCACTCAGAATTTTAGACAAGACAGGGGCCATCCAGTCCAACCCCCTGCCAGCAGGAAAAACCCTCAAAGCACTCCCGACAGATGGCCATCCAAACCATGAAAAAGGGGAAAAAAAGGGGGAAGATGCCATTTAAACACACATTCCCCACCAATAAAAGCAGAAACACAACACCCCTGTCCAGTTAAAAGCTCCTTCTGCTGCAAGGAAGGGTAAAAATTTCCCCCCCTAGGGAAGAAGGTCTCCACTTGGTGATGGCAGTAGGGAAAGGAGTTATCCTAGCTTCTCTCTGTCCTGAGTTCGAGAGCATGGGAGTGACTGACAGAGGCATAAAGATGTGAAAGGGTGCCTCTGAACATGGGCTAAAAGGGTCTTTTCCCGCAGCCCAAAGCCTATAAACTGAAGGCTCTGATTTCCAGCAAGGAAAGGGGAAAGTTAAAACCCAAATTTTCTTTCAAAATAAAGACCCCCCCTCAGTTTTGGGGGGCAGACACGGGATCTGCATTTCTTTGTTGTTGTTCCATGTCTTCAAGTGAAAATACTTTGTCACGGTGCCCGCCCTCAGACCTTAAAGGTACCACCAGATCCCATCTGACCTTGGAGGCTAAGCAGGGTCAGGCCTGGTTAGGACTGGATGGGAGACCACCAATAAATATCAGGTGCTGGAGGTTCTATTCCAGAGGAACTGGAAAAACTGACTCTGAGCCTTCCTTGCCTAAGCAAACCCTATGAAACTCAGGGGGTTGCCATAAGTCGACATTTGATTTAAAGGCACGTACATATACAAAAGAGTTACTTGAAAGATTTATTCAAAGGAGCTAATTTGGTCTTCCCCTTCAGCTGAGAGGGGAGGCTTCCTGAAGCCTCCCCCCCCCCATGGGCAAGTCACACTCTCTCAGCCTCAGAAAGCCAACGGTAGCAACCCCCCCCCCAAAAAAATTTGCCAAGAATGTGATCAATTTGCCTTTAGGGTCTCCAAAATTTTGGAAATGAGTTGAAGGCACATGCCAACAACAAAACCAAAATTGTTACACAACTGATTTTGTTTGTTCATTGGTTTTTCATCCATGATTCCCCAAGAAATAGACACTGGCATAGAAAAATCCAACTCACACTGTTCTCCAACCTCCCCAAAAATGAATTATGGTAGACAGATATGGAGCTAAGCCAGCGGATGAGAAACTCCCTCCAGGTGGTGGTGGGGAGGGGGTGACCCCCCCACCTTCCCCCCAGATGAACCCCCTTGAAACACTTGGGAAACTTTCCCCTTCCCAAGGACCACAACTCCCAAAATCCCCCAGCAGGTGTGGTGGGCTCCATATCCCCAAGGGACAAAGATTCCTGCTCATCACCACTGTAGGTTATGGGGTCATCGCCAGCCCCTCCCAATAGATGGAGAAACTTCTCCAAACTTAGAGAAATGTTCTTTTCCCTCAGTGCAAGAAATTTCCAGAATCTCCCACCCCAACTCCCAGAATCCCTCACACGCATCCGGGGAGTGGGTGCCCATGCTGTGGAATCGGGGAGGGGTTTTAACCACATTTGTAACCCTGAGAGCTGCACTTCCCCCTTCCTCAACAAAGAAAAAGTAACTTTTCCAAGCTCAGTTCATGAGAAAGGAGAGGGAATATGGAACCCTTCTTGGACCACCCTCCAAAGTAGAATGGGGGGGGTTCTCAGAGAAATCCACCACTGAGAAAACCGGGAAGTCACTTTCATCATCCTCATCATCCTCATCCTCATCTCTCCTTCCAGAGGACGAGAAACTGCTTTGCCAGCCTCCCTCTGGCCCACTTTCTCGGTTGGGCCAGTATGGGCCCTTTGGGGCGCTGTGGGCCGTGCCCACCCGGAGGCCGTTCAGGGTGTGGCCGGCCACCCCGGGGTCGAGGAATGTGCCTCCGGGGAAACCCAGGCGGCTCCCCCCCTGCGGAGGTGGGTGACTTTGTTTCGGGTGGGCCTCCCCCCTCCTCCTCCTCCTCCTCCACGGGGAAAACCCTTTCCAGAATCCAGAGGACCCGGCACAAAGCCGCTCATTCTTACTGCGGTGTGGGGGGAAAAGGCCCCGGCCGACAGGGCAAGGAGCAGGGAGAAAAGGCAATGTTTGCAGGAGGAGAAGGCAGGCGAAGCGGGGGGAAGAGCTTTTTGGGGGGACTCCAACTCCCAGAACCCCCCAGCCTGCAAAGGAAACTCAGAATGGCTATGGGACTCCCACGCCTAGAAGGGGTGGTGAAGAGTTCTGGGAAGCTTTTCCAGCCCAAATGTCAGCCCCAGGACTCGGTGGGAGAGGAGAGTTCTTTTTGGGGGGACTGCAGTTCCCAGGATGCAAATCTGGCTGGGGGGGATACTGGGATTGTCGTCCAAAAAAGGCAATATTTGCCCCTGCCCCACCAAATCTCTGTCCAAGAGGAAAGGGGGCCATGGGGCAGAGTCTGGGCATCCTGAGCTGGCATCCCAAAAGGGAAACCCAAGGGGTGCTTGAACTAGAGAGACGAGGACCAGCCCGTCCTCAGAGTGGAAATTGGGGGAGGAAGAGGCAGGGAGGAAAGGGTGAAGTCAGGGCAGGGATGGGATGGGAGTGAGGGAGGGCTAATTAGAAGGCAGAAAAAAATTGTGACCCAAAAATGCAGGGGGGGAGGCCAGCAACTTTTTTTTCAAAAGTTTTTAAATGCCCAAAAGGGTTTGGGGGAAAAGGTTTGCCTTGGGGAACGACTGCAACTCCCAGCATGCTGGCTGAGAGAACCCAGATTTGTAAAAAAAAAAGAGAACTTTCCCCATAAAACTCTGCCTCCCAAAGGACCACTATCACAAATAATCACAAATCCCAGAATCCTCCAGCCATCATGCTGGGGAGTCTGGGTGTTGCACCCCCCAAGGGGAATTTTTTTTTCCCTCCCCCCCAAAGTTTTGCTATTTGTTTTTGGGCCCGGGGGAAAAAAATTTTTTACTACATCTCTCAAACTCCCCCCGCCACCACCCAATGCTGGGAGTTAGAATGTCCGCAGGAGCCTTTCCCCCTTTTCCTCTCCAGCACCCAAAGGAGTCAGTGGAGGCGTCCAGCTTTTATTTTAAGGCATCTATTTTTCGGGGCTTCCCCGCCCCACCCGAGGACCCCCCCCGAGGCTCCCGGGGGCCCCGTGGGCTTTAAATTTAGCCCCCGGCAAGGACAGAGGCCAAGAAGAGCCGCCGCCAAGCCAAGGCGCCCAGGGCGCAAGAGACGGGACTGGCGGCGGCCTCCGGGGAGCCCCACGGATGCAGGGATGGATGCGGGGAGGCAGGGAGGGGGCCCCTTTCCCCGCCCTCCGCCCCGCACAGTCTGGACTCCAAGGGTCCCCCTGAGTGGCGGGGCGTGGCCGAGGCGGCTGAAGCGTAGCCACTCTGGCCTGGGCCGGGCACCACTCCATCGCCAAGCATCGCCTGCGCCTGGCCAGCCCCACGGCTCCACTTCGAGGGCAAGACGTTGGCAGCCGCGTCCCTCCTCACCCAAAGCGAAGAATAAGGACAAGAAGACTGGGTTATACAAAGCAGGGAATGTTGTTGTTGTTGTTGTGTGCCTTCTCCTCCTGCAACCGTGTGCCTTCTCTCCCTGCTCCTTGCCCTTTTGGGCCCGGGGGCCCTTTTTCCACCCACACCCACCCCGGGGGGGGGCGAGCTGTGCCCCTCTGCATTCCTCCTCTGGCAAAACCCCACTCAAATTTCTATGGCTTCCTCCCGGTCCTTCCCCCTCCATCTCCTCCTCCTCCCCCCCCCCTCTCAACGGGTGGGGGGAAAAGGTTTGGCGTGTGGCAATCTGTTTATGATTCTCTGTCTGTTTCAAAGGCTTCCCAAAAACGTTTTGGGGACACTAAAGGGTTAAAACCCCTTTCTTCTGCCGGGGATCTTGTTATCTGTTAAAAACATCTCTCCCCTCCCCTTCTAAGAAGCTCTCTCCTAAATTTCTTGGTCCTTTCCCTGTCAAACGCGCCATTAACAATGTCTCCTTGGAACGGTCCTTGCCCCGTCTTTTAAAGGTATACACCCTGTTTTTCATTCTATCTGCTCAAGCTGACCCGTTCGCTGGATTCTTCGAAGACTGACCGTACCCCCCCCACGCTGATCGCCTAACGTGCCTTCTGTTATCCCTCGCTTTTTAATTTATTTTCGTTTTCTTTGTTCTTGTGTGTCTCTTTTGAAAGTGGGCAGGATGTAGGGATGGCCCTCCATAATTAGATAGGGGATTATGGGTTAGTGTGTATTTCTAATAGACACAGATTCTGGTTGCTTAATAACAAAATTTGGGGCCCATAATTCCTCCATTTGCTGTTCTTCACATCCAGGGGGGGTGTAGATGTCCCAAGGGGAATTATGGGACTTTTGACCCCAAGTGTAGGAATGTGCCTTCGTTTTCTCTTGTGTGAATCTGAAACTGTTTAACTACATAGTATTTTGGAATCTTTCCTCACTCCTGTTCTTTGAAGCCAATGTTCACTGCTCTGCAACTTTACAATAAATCTGCTATGCAAGTTTATTGTCCTTGTCTCTAGTCTACCTACATTCTGGGTATTTCACTGTTCCTTGATTTTGTTATTCCTCCTCATTGATGAAATTCCCATTTTATACATTCCGTTGCAGTTGGAGGGAGAACCAGCTTCCTTCTAACGTGCTGCTGCCCATGTTCTTAGGGGCCATGAGCCCATAGAACCCCATTATTAATCTAAATTTAAAGGGGACCTGTTGATGCTCTCCTGGGATTTCGGGGGGCGGGCAGGGGGACAGTGGGGGGGGGATTATCGGTGGCTCCCAACTGCCCCTCAGTTCAGTTCCGGGAAAATTTCAAGCACCGCAGCCTTGCTCGCTAGGGGATGCTGGGGTATAGCCCAGCGATTCCCCAAAATCATTCCCCTTCTGTCCTCTTCACTCCACTGCCACTTTCCAGCTGCCCATCTAGACTCCCAACCCGATGTTTCCCTGTTCAGGTTTTCACTCCCTTAATCTCTCAGCTTCAGTGGGGCTCCCACACCCCGAGAACGGGATCATTTATTTCTTAGTTAACATTTAATCCCCCCCTTTTCCCCCCAATAAGCCCAAGGCCCCTAGAATAAAAGGCACGTGTGCATTCAGTACATTTTAATAACTTCTCTAATACGTGGCAGTTGGGGTCACTGGCCGTTGCTAAGAACAGTTCCCATAGTTAAGCACATTAACGACGACCACATCATAGCCAGGAGGAGGAGGTGAATGGGGTTTTCTTTTTAAGAGCTAAAAATTCCTGGCTGGTGTAGATTTATCTCATGGGCCCCATGAGGGCTCTGCCAGGAGAAGGGATGGAGGCCAGCCCAGCAGAGTGCCGAGGGGGAGAGAGACAGAAATACTGACTTGGGGGGCGGGGAAGAAAGGGGAAAGGGAAGCTAAGGGGCAAGATTTGTTCAGAGGGGTTCCCCCCGCCTTCCTCTAAGGCTGTAGAGTGTGGTTTTAGGAACCCCCCCACAATCACATCCGTTTTTTTTTCTCGCTCCCAATTGTCACCCAGATGCTCTGACTTGGCTTCCCAGATTTAAGTCATGGATCTCTTCACAGGTGAAAACATCCTTGACATACAAAGCTACTCCTCCTCCTTTGTTATTTGGTCTATTTCTGCAAAATAGGTTATATGCCCCCCCTTTCCTGATTCCAATGTGAACTCACCCCACCAGGTCTCAGTGATGCCTATTAAATCATATTTTTTTGTTGTATTAAGATGAGTTCATCTTGCTTTTCCCCATGCTCCGTGCATTGGTGTAGGGACACTTAAGACCATGTGCGCTCCCGGGAAGATTTCCTTTTAAAAGTTGTTTCCCCCCCCCTCTTGGTCTCGGCACCACTTGGCCTGCTCTGTCTCATCATTTGGGCTACTGTTTGTAGCACTCACTATTTTGTAAAAATTCTTCTCCCCCCCCAGTCATACTCAGCTTAAAGACCTCCTACCCGTTTTGCAAGACTCAGAAAAAACCTCCGGCCAACAGTTGTGAGGTGCAGGCCATCCCTTGCCAGGAGAGCAACTTCGTGGAAATGGGACCGTGACCCAAAAAACGAAATACTAATGGAGGCGCCATCTTTGGAGCCAGTTGTTGAAGGAGCAAAACCGAACCACTGAAGAGCTTAAACAATAAAATAGTATGTATCCTTAAATGTTCACTCAGCTTCGTCGTGCCACTCTAGAGTCAGCCTGGTTTTGGGCTCAGCTCCACTCCTGTCAGCCTGGTGTTAGCCCATGTCCACCCATGTCAGCCTGGTGTTCACCAAACTCCCCCCATTCACCTGGTGTTTTCCAGCTCCACCCATGTCAGCAGGATGTCAGCCTGATGTTTGCCAAGCTCCACCCATGGCCGCCTGGTGTCCACCCCCTTTCCACCCGTGTCAGCCTGGTGTCAGCACAGCTCCACCCTTTTCAGGATGGTGTCCACCCCTTTACCCCAAATTCCTTGCTCCCCACTTGGAAGGTATCTAAGGAAAAAATTACACCAGTTCTAACCTATGGTGCTGAATTGTGGGGGCTCTCAAAAGGGCCCCCCCACTTGAACAAAATCAAGCACGTTTCTTGAGGACTGTTTTGGGGACCACCGGAATACTCCTGTAGCAGCAGGAAGAGCTGAAAAAGGGCCCATTAATTTACAGTCTGACTATAATTAAAGCCTTCAATTACTGGTGGAAGATCCTTTCACTGGATTCTGACAGATTTCCAAAAATGTCCTGGAAGAACAAATGGGCAGTTTTCAAAACACTACATGGGTTAGGCAGCTTTATCAAAATTTCCACATCTTTTGGGTTTTTTAATACAATATTCATTATCGGTTAGACATCAGGCCATAGGAACATTTAAACAAAGAGTTATGGATGTAAATGCCCAAATTGATATTGAGACACTCGCAAATATTAGGTAATGAAATGGTTGGCCCAAAATAGAAAGTCCTTTCAAATAGAAAAATATCTGACAATGGATCTGACCCAACATTCTAGAACAGCTTTAACCAGAGCAAGATTTGAGCAGGTAGATTCCATGGTCAGATATGGACGATTTCCCTCCAGTGCCAGATATCGAGAGAACGTGTCTGTGGGGCGTCTGAAAAAAAGACGCTGAGCATGTCCTACTCAGCTGCAAACTATATGAAAAGAAAGGGGCCCCGTTCCTACAGCTCTCGGCAGAATTACACACTGGGACCATCGTTAGCCCACTTCCCTCAAGGTACAAATACAAACGTCGTAACCAGAACTGCTAAATGTATAGGTAGGGCTGTTCAACTGAGATGATGTTTTTTTGCCACATCGGGGTTGCATGAAAAGGTGATAAACTTATTAAACATGTGCTGGTTCTGATTTTTATTACCTTTTAGTCTATTATAAGACAATAACTTACTATTATTAATTTAACTAATATAATATATGTCATTTTATTTTGTCTAATTTATCTTATCCAATGACATTTTATGCATTATTTCCCATATATTGTGCTTTTTCACATTTTATCATGCTTGCTGTTCATTGTTTGATACGGGAATTTAATAATAAATTTAATAACTAACTAACTCATTGTTGGTTAGGGTTGGTCTAAAAAGCTGTCCCCCCTTTTTCTCTCCTCCACCTTCTGGACTTAAATTGTTTCAAGGCAACTGAGAAATTTGTTGGTGCTGATTTCCCATGACTGCTATATCTCTGCTTCCTGAAGGTTTGGTTGTCTGTTCCAGGAAGGCATCATCCCCTCCCCAGTTTTGGGTTAGAGGCTTTTTGGACACCCACAATGGCATTACTGGTGGTTCTCTCCCCTTTAATTTTTACCCAGATGCTCTAAACCCGGCTTCCAAGATTGACATCATGGACCTCTTCTCAAGACGTAAATGTACTATATAGGGCTGCTATACTCTTTCCGCTTGACCTGTTTCTCTGAAAAAGGCTATACCTCTCTCCAACTACATTTTAATGATGACTATCCCACAATTTGTTTAAAAACTAATTGGTTCTGTTCTACTCAGGAGCATCCCTGAAGCTCCCGCTGACAGGGCTGGTGCTCGACACTTCTTTGGAAAACAGTCCTCTGAACATGCATAGTGTGCTCTAAATGAACTGAAAAGGCGAAGGGCAACGAAGCTCTTTTTTGGGATCACCCAGGGAAGGATTTTATAGCCAACTCCAGTCATACTAGCTAAGCCCCCCATGCCCCACTTTGCAGAGCGCTGCATTAAGGAAAACCATCCCGCAGCCAGGAGAAAAAACCAGCCACTCAAGTCTCAAAGGCATTTAACTAATTTATTGCAGGTAGTAAAATCAAGACAAGTAGTTAAGTAATTGCCATGCGTCACTGTGGCAAGCACGCATCACACAGAGCAAAAACAGCAACAGAAAAGAGTAAAGCAAAAAAGAAACCGGGCTTACAGACAAGCCTCCTTTGTAGGAAAACATCCACTCCAGAACAATAACATGTTTACACGGCTGATCTTCCGTGTGAAAGCTAATGCAATAGCCATAACAGGGCAAATCCACCAAAACACCCGAACACAGCTGTGTAGCCTTTCCAAAAACATAAACACATAACACAGGCAAATTTTCTAAGGGAACCAGGCCATGTTGACCTGTGAAACAGAAGCCAAAATTTTAAATAGCAATTGCTATGGGAACAGCAAAGCAAAAAGACCATTAACTCTCTCTTCTCAATCCAACAGTTAATTCATATTTAACCAATATTCTGTCATAACAGAAGCATATTTCATATTCTGTACGTTTATGATTTCTCCCCCCTGTGGGTTCTTTGATGTGAAAGAAATGTTGACTATGAGAGAAGCACTTTCCACATTCCATGCATTCGTATGGCTTCTCCCCTGTGTGTGTCCTTTGATGGGAAAGCAGAGATCCACTCTCACTGAAACTCTTCCCACATTCCATGCATTTAAATGGCTTCTCCCCTGTGTGTGTCCTTTGATGGGGAATTTCCACTCTGACTGAAACTCTTTTCACATTCCATGCATTTAAATGGCTTTTCCCCTGTGTGTGTCCTTTGATGGGAATGCAAAATCCACTCTCACTGAAACTCTTTCCCCATTCCATGCATTTAAATGGCTTCTCCCCTGTGTGGGTCCTTTATGGGAATCAGAGATCCACTCTGACTGAAACTTTTCCACATTCCATGCATTCATATGGCTTCTCCCTGTGTGGGTCCTTTGATGGGAACCAGATGTGCACTCCACTGAAACCCTTTCCACATTCCCTGCATTCATATGGCTTCTCCCCTGTGTGAATCTTTAGATGATTACTAAATGTTCCACTATTGTTGAAGCTCTTTCCACATTCCATACACTTGTACAGCTTCTCCTCTCCATGGGTTCTGGGATATGAATTAGATGTTCAAATATTCCATTCTTCTTTTCTGATTCAAGTGAATTCACAAATAAGAGCTCTGTGAACAGCAGAGGATTTCTTCTTCTATTTTGATTTTTCTTTGTGCTCTTTTCTAAATTCCTGTTTTTTACAGACAATCCTGCATTTTTTCTTAATTCCACAGGCTTGTTGTTGATATTGTTTTATTATTATTATCACCTTCATTTATTTCTCCTTTTTTCCCTTTGGGAGGACTCAAAGCAGCCTACAATACATGTAAAAAAGAAAACAGAGTTAAAAAAACATAATGTTCAAAAGTTAAAACAGAAATTAAGTAGGCACATAATAATTAAAACAAATAAAAATGCCATTAAAAACAATTAACAGATCACAATTAAAAAAAACCAGCACCTTTTTTAGTCAGGCAATAATCATTTATTGAATGTCTGTCAAGATAAAGATGTCTTTAATCAAAATCAACAGGAATCCTGGTGGCGTAGTGGTTAAATGGGGCACTGACCCAACCTAGTTTGACTCTGCAGGGGTCCGGTTGACTCAGCCTTCCATCCTTCCGCAGTCAGTAAAATAGTACCCAGCTAGTTGGGGGCAAGTAGCTACCACTTTGTAAACCGCTTAGGGAGCACTTAGCTGATAAGAGGTATAGAAAAACACATGCTATTGCTATTGAATTGTCTCCAAAAAGGGGGGGAGGTGTGTCCTCTTGGGGGGGGAGTTCCACAGCCTGGGAGCAGCCCTGGAAAACCCCCCTGTTTTGCCACCAGATGCACGTGTGAAGGTGGGGAGGCAGAAGAAGGGCCTCTCCAGCAGATCTCAAAGTGGGACTGGTTCATAGTGGAAAATACGGTCCTGGATGTGAGCCCTGTAGGGCTTTAAAGGTCATCATCTACACTTTGAATTGTGCCCAGAAACAGACTGGCAGCCAGTGGAGCTGTTGCAACAGGGTGTGTGTGTGTGTGTGATCCCTGTAGCTATCTCCACTGAACAATCTGGCTGCAGCTCCTTGGACCAGCTGAAGTTTAAACCTCTTTAAAAGGGAGCCCCACGTAGAGCCTGTTACGATAATCCAACTGGGATGCAACCAAGGCAGGGGTTTTCTGGCCAGGTCTGACATCTCAAGGAATGAGCATGGCTTTGGCAAGCCTTAACTGTGCGAGCGCAGTCCTGCTCTGCTAGACCTGGGCTCCCAGGCTCAGAGTGTTCAGGAGGACATCTGGGCTGAGACCTGTGTCTTCAGAGAAACGTAACCCCATCTAACATAGGCTAATCCCTATTCCCTGATCTGTCTTTCAACTAAGCAGGGGTTTCCCCCTTTGGGTGGATTAAAATTTCAAAATTTTTTGCCCTCTTCCTCCATTTTGTAAAGCCCTTTTTAGCCCAAAACACTTCCTACTTGTTGGGAAAGGGTAATGAAGTTGGGTGTCTTCTGCGTACTGATGGCACCAAATCCCAAAACTCCAGACAATCTATCCCAGCAGTTTCACGGAGATTTGAAATAGCATGCGGGAGAGAACCCTGAGGCACTCCACAGGCCAAAGGACTAGGGGTTCAACAGGAGTCTCCCAGCATACCTTTGGGGTTGGTCCTCCGGGAAGGAACGACGCCTCTGTAAAACAGTCCCCCCAAATCCCATCCTCACAAGGTGACCCAGAAGGATACTATGGCCAATGATAAGAAAGCGGAAAGGTTCAGCAGAACCAAAGGGACACGGTCCCCCATCTAGTTGCCAGCACAGGTCATCCACCAAGGCAACCAAAACAGTCTCAGTCACAAACTTTGTATTTGTCCCTCTGAATTAGATTTTATTAATTTCAACTGTTTTCAGTTTATCCTTTTGAATTCTCTTCCTATTTTCCAATATATTAGTGTAAGCCCCCTAACACAGCTAAAAGCTATGTCGTGAGGATCCTAATTATTTTATATCAAACATGGTGAGCTGTGAGATATACTGGACAGACACATAGGCAGTGGCTATGGAGATAGATCAAAAGAGTAGCTGTTTTCTGTCACATCTTGGGTAAATCTTGCAAATGGCTCCAAGGCCACTTTAATGGATTTTCAGCAGTGATCAGGGAAAATAACTCTCTGGGAACAAATAAACAATGCAAACAGCCTGGAATTTAACTTTTAGGTTAATCTCTGGATGGAAAACTCATCTTCAGGAAACTACAGGGATGTTAGGTTGCATTTTCTTTGAACTACGAAAACTTAAATCCACCTTAATAAAAACTGCAGCCACCTGGTTTCCCAGGACATGGGTAGCTCATAACTAGGCACATTTTCTCATTCTTTTGGGGAGATTTGGTTTTGGAGTTTGGGGGTTTTGGAGTTAGGAGTTCTCTCAGATCTGCAAACCATGAAACTGGTAAGCTCCCTTGGCCCCTAAAGGCATGGCTAGATCGTTTTCTCCAGCTGAAACCGAATAGCACCTCAGGAGGGAAAAATAGCCCAGTAGTGTGTGGGGGGGGCTTCAAAGTGGCATTAATTAATTAATATGAGTTATGAAATTATTATTATTATTATTATTATTATTATTATTATTATTATTATTATTATTATTATTTTTCTTTCCCCAAATCTCCCCAAAGGGTCTACTTCTTTCATTCTTGTTTCTGCTGCCGGGGCAATGTGGGAAAAACTTCCCGATCCTGGTCGGGGGGGGGGGAGGTCCCAGTGCCTTTCCTTTTTCGCCAGGCGCACCTCACCCCTCCAGAAAAGCCCCCTTGCGGGACCCCATCCCTTCCTCAGCACCCTCCTCCATGGCGAATGGGGCAGGGGCCGTGGTGAGGGGGATGCCCCCATGCTGCCGCCATCCCCCCCAAACTGGCCCGTAGATGGGGGGTTCCCAGAGCAGAGAAAGGGGGCAATTTCAGTCCCTTCTAAAAAGGGGGCAGGAGGACGCAAGCGGGGGCTCACCTTGCACACCACCTCTCCTGGGCCTTTTCTGTACGTTACCTTATCGCGGAGCTGGAGGGTGCCGTTCGCGCAAGGAGGTTTTTGTGCGAGGCGTTTTCCCCCCTTTTC
>CAOLHI010006690.1:0-26447 GCA_948474755.1 Ctenosaura bakeri
ACTTGTAGCATATATCTTAGTGGAATGTCCATTTTCCATGCGTTCCTGGATGCCAGCTATAAGATTCTCTACAGATGTTCATCTTATAAAACAGCCTTCTGGAATCCAAAGAACCTCTGAGTCTGGCCTTGCTTCTAACACTCAGTGGGTTTCCAATTCTTCTACTAGCATTCACATGTTGAAGATGGATAGCTATAAATGGGAAGCTAGTTCATGTAAACATCTTACAGAGTTAACACTTTCAGTATATGAATATCAGAATAGTATGAGCAAAGCTGACCTGGATCATACCCCAAACCTGTGCAATTCAAAATACTCTTTCTCATAGTGGATGACCTTTGTTCTGGAGATAGCGTGAAGTTATCATGGCTAATATCTACAGAATTTATTTGTACTGTTTTGAAAGCCTGGCCATACAGCAAAAGGAATAGGGCCGATAGTCTGGTGTTTTGCACTTGCTTTATGTGATTAATATTTACTGTGTCATCAAATTCAGAAACGTAGCTGTGTTAGTCTGGATCATTATAGAAAGGATCTTATAGCACCTTTGAGACTGAGAGAAAGAAGTTGGTAGTATAAGCTTTTGTAGACTTCACTCTACTTCATCAGATGCATCAGATGTCATCAAATTCTTTGTATTTCTTTGCTAGGGTGTCTATTTTTAATATCTGTGACACTTCACACACAATGCTGTATCGGGAGACGTTAGCATTTTTTCATAAATCAGGAAGACCAGAGATCATGTATTTAAAAGGGTATTGAATACCAACCAAGTAATTTATGGATAGTGAGGTCTAAATGAAGATTGTAGACTTAGGGTATTTCTGTTACATTTTGTTTAAATAAAGATATGTAGAGTTATAAGGGCATAAGTAAGGTTCGTAATCACAAGTCTTCGCCCTTCTTTTCACGTGTTCAGAGTGATGATGAAGAATCTCAAGGTGAGAGCACTATCTTGAAAAATGTATGCATACATATGCTTTCTCATTTGTTATACTTTTTTTTTTTGTTCGTTTGAATGGCATACTCTGTCCAACTGCAGTTAACACTTAAATGCATCATGCTTAATGACATCACCAGGAACTGTTCCTTGTGACATCACCCTTGTAACCTCACCAAGTCCTGTTGCCTGTGATACCACAGAGTGTTGTCTCTAGGTTTTGGTCCCTAATCTCAGAGCATATGTGATAGTCCTGACTTGGCAATTCCAGTCATAAAAATATAGTCATAAAATTGAGTAGTCTGTTTTATAGGAATGAAGATAAACATGTTGTTGTGAGGTAGGTCTTGAATCCCAGTGTCACCAGAGTTAGGGGAGCTTGTGCTGTAATTTCATTATTCCATGCCTTAATTCCGCCTTGGTCAGAGAATCCTGTACTTTCGCTTCTTTCTTGAATTCTGTACAACTACGCTGTATCTGCGCAAGGAAAATCATGACATGAGGTCTTTCGTTAATCGTTCTCCCTTTCTGCTTTTAATAATCCAGAGATCATTAGTGGTTCCAGAACAATCAGAAATATTTCAGTCCAGATATTAGGTATCAGTTTCAAGAAGATAAAGAGAAGAGAAGGTAGGCGAAAGGTATCTATAAGATTGAAACTTATTTCTCCTGTCATATTGTGTTCAGAAATTATTGTCTGACTAGAAAACAGAATTTCAATCAGAATTCTAAAAGATTAAGACCTACATCAGATTTACACAGTGATCTTGACAGTTCATAAAAAGGCATTTATCGGTTTACTAGCTTGGAAAATATTTCAGTAATTGACATGCGTCATGCCACTTGCTCTCTAACCTACACCAGTGTCTGGATCGTCAAGTGAAAGAATAATAGAGCTGCTAGTTATATATATTTATTTTCTAAAGTGTAGGAAGAAAGACTGGTTTGGCCTTTGATTCATCTGATTGACATCATCTCTCATGTACAATGAATATGCTACCCTTCCTAACTCTATTGAACCTTAGATTAGACAACTCCTCTGGAAGAAAAGAGATAATAATATCTGGACAGGCAGCATAGCATTAATATTATTTCACAATTCTGGCTTTGTAAAACATTTTACAATCAAGGGTGCTTCGCTTTCATGCCTTACATTATTTATGGCTTCTTTACCATTTTTGTAGTTTCCTTGTGGATAAAAAGACTTTTTGGTTTTTCAGTTTATTTCTTTCATTGGTTCATTTTTAATTTTTCGTTCTGATTTCTATCATAGTTAACCCTCTTGCACTCAGAAGTATTTGTAAGACTGAAAAGCTTCCATTAACCCACATCATTGATTTCTTGGAGATTATACATGTAAACCAGCAAAATGAAGCTGCTTATCAGAATTGCCCCAGAGATTCTGCCCCTGTAAATATGCCAAATTATATGATATGGCATGAATAATGATCACATTTCAGAAATAAATGGTATAAACTAACCTAACGATGGTTATAACCAAATCATTGTAAAATGTCTCCAAAAACTGTTGGAAATAGTATTTCATATAATTCTCAATCAAGAAAACAAATAGCAATAATGGATGTCAGGAAAGTGAAATGATGAAGCAGTGTCTGTTAAATCAGTAATACTGTCTGCTTTTGAACAATTTAATTCTGGTCTTCCCATTCTTAACAACATTCAGAGAAACTGAACAGATACGTAATTTTATATATGATACATTTCAGAAAATATTTCATTCAGAATTAACACATGTACATGTGAAATGAATCAATCAGGTTAGCTAAACTTTGCAAGAGCTTCTTTTTAATTTGAAACTTCTAGAAACAAGCTGAAGCCTTCTTCCAAATTGGATCCATGGACGACTTTTTCTTTCACCAGCCTCCACTTTTCTTATAATTTTCATTTTGCTGGTCAGACTTACAGATCTATGCTTTTTTAAGATGCTGAGGTTAAGCTCATGAGGCAAGCTTATGTGCTTTCCCATTTTCTGTCTGATTTGCTGTTCACACATGCTCAGTAAAGGATTCTGAAGACATCTGCTGTTTACCTTGCCTGTTTGTCAATAACAACAGACACACATAGCTGTGGTAGGATCTACCAGAATAGAATTCCACTCTTTCCAAGCTCAGGCTTTATTTACTACATTGCTTAATGCAGACACACTGCTGCAATCCAACAGTACTCTTTTACCATCCTCCTAGTGCCAACGCTGCTAAAACCCTCTGGGTAGATAGAGGATAAGGAGAAGAGTTGGGCTGGAGAGCCATAAAAAAACTTTGTAAATGGGAGCTTTGCTGTCACAGATTTTTTAAACTGAGATATACTTGAACAGACAAGACTTCTACAGATGTCATGACCAGTGAAGAGATACCAGCTTGGAGCTGGGTCAGGCAGAATTCTGTTTCTCAGGCCAGGTATAATCACAACATAATCCAAAGTAATTGGATTATTATGAAGCATGGAGGGAAAACAAACCCATTGAAATGGAAGCACAGTACACACACATTGTTTTGTACAAAAAATAGCATTTTCCATGCAGGAAACAGGCTTTTCCATCCAGAACATAGTATTTATGCAAAGAAATATTATTTTCTGCATAAAAAGTGTTACCTGTGCAGAAAAAACAATAACTCGGGACTTATTCTATGCAAAATTCACATCTGGTTGTTTTGCATTTCTGTTCTCTGCACAGGAAGCAGCCGTTTCTACAGAGCAAATAATATTTCTGCACATGAATATTATTTTCTAGGCAAATGAAACATGTGCAAATGTTATACAAAGTAAGTTCTGAACTACAAATAATATCCAGTATCTTGTGTTGGGAACAACATTTTAAAATTACTCCTTCTTTCCAGAAAAGAATTAGTGAAGAATTACAATGGACCCTTTGTATCTATGGCCTCTGGATCTGCAGTCTCCAGAAACTACAGTTTGCTATGTACTATACATGAAATTGCGGTGACATAACTATGGACACACTGAAGTATTTGCATAGACGTCACTACCATTTAATAATATGGAACACAGTTGTATTTTTTTGCCGTTCATGGAAGGGTCTTGGAACCGAACTCCACAGATACAGAGGGTACACTGTATATGTGAACTTTGCAGTATCTTACCCTGCTTCATGCTCTGTTAAGGACTAATACTGGAGGAGCCCTGTACTGTGTATAACTTTTATATACAATCAGAGAAAATGTAGTGCATAAAGCAAGTTATTCAATATAGTTTATTTAAAAATGTTAAAAGAGCTTAGGTTTCACATTTTATAGAGAACTTTTTACGCAGAAAGTGAGGTTAACCAGTAATTTTCAGCTGTGCAAAAAGACGTTTACATTACTTGTAGTATTCCACATAGGTTTTTCAGTCTCATCCTGTGTTTGAGGCAGTGTATCTGTTTGCAACACACTATAATCAACAATGTATATATAATATCACAGGTGCATAGTAACAGTAGTGCAGTTGTTGCTGTTCTCTGGGCTAAATATTCACTTGCTGCCAGAGAAGGATCTTAGGTTTTGCTGTTAGAGACTCAGTAGCGTATCAGATAGAATGTTGGATTTGGAACAGGGAACTAAATTAATCTGTATTATCATGCTGATCAACAATTAGCATGCTTTTTAGCTCTTCTGTTTGCTGTATGCTGTGTCCATTTTGTCTGGCCTAATAAAAATGTTAGGGTAAAATGGGTTTTGAAAGTATTCTTCACTGTTAAGAGTCATGTAGTCATTTCTTGTTTAATTAACTAAAAGTATTTTGTTTGTATTGTGTTCATACATGAATGGTTATCACCAGTAACAGGAATATCAAGAGAGAACTCTCTGTCTAAAACATTGGCCGGAGGAAAAAGCTTTGTGGCTAAAGGTTCCACATTTTGATGATACCAGGTGGAATTCCCATGTTCAGCTTCAAATTATTGATAAGACCTTTTTGGTGTTCTGTTGGTAACTGTACATAGCTATACACAACCTGTATATACACCTTTTTTTTTTTTTTGACCTTTCAGATGGAAGTGTTGCTCACCTCCAGCTCTAGATGCAGCTCTGTCTCCCTGGCCACTGATAGATGCAGGAGTCTACAGGTTTTTTTCTGTTTGCTCTTGAACACCAATTGATTTCTTTATTTAGTTAGGTAGTTTATATCCCGTCTTTGTCGCTGCATGGGATTCAAAGCAGCTTACCACAAATTAAAACAAAGTACAGCTAAAAAAAACCTGTAAAGTTAAAACAATTAACAATTCTGTTTAAAAACACATTTTAAACATAATAAAAAGATACAGGCACAGCAAAGCTAATTAAAACCTCTGTCTGCTGCGACAAGTTAAAAATCAAATGCCAGTTTAAATGAAAAAGAACTTTGGCTGTCAGCAGAATGACAGCAGGGAGGTGGCAACCAAACCTTCTGTGAAAGAGAGTGCAACAACTTGAAAGGAAACAACAAGAAAGCTGTCTCCTGTGTACTCGGCAAATGTGACTATGATGGTGGTGGCACTAAGAGAAAGCCTTCCCTTTACACATCTTAAAAACTGTTCATATAAGGAGATAGTCTTTCAGTAATCTGGATCCAAGACATATAGGGCATTAAAGGTCATAAGCAGCACTTCGGATTCTGCCTGGAAATGGAACAGTAGCTAATGGAGCTGTTGCAACAAGGGGATTATGTGGTCCCTCTCACGACATACCAAGGGAATAAGGAGCAGACTTACACAGGGATTGATGGGTATTCTTTCTTGCCTTCATGCTCAAGAACAACTGGGAGAATCCCCACAGCCAGTCAGTGGCGAGGAGAGAAAACTGTGTCCAGCAGTCCCTGGGATATTGTTGTGCACTGGGAGGGGGAGCTACATTTCTCAGTTGAATCTTTTTATTTTTGCTTGTCAAACTGTTTGGTCCTAATGAAGAGCTTGCACATTAATCATCAATACAACTAGACACTGCACAAAAAGTTTCTTAACAGTATTTCATTTTTATTTTTAGGTACATTTACTTGTTCATCACTGTTGAAGAAGATTTTCTGTGGTTTTACATTTCATGTCCATTTTGTGAAATGAAATGGCATTGTAACTCTTAGCTCCTAGAATCTTTTTAAAGTCTCACTTTCCTTCTCAGATTTTCTTTTTGAAAAATCAGATCACTTTTACATGGAGGTTAATTTAAATTATCAGTATTCTGAGTGAGAAATGAAATTCTAAAATTAAAATGAACTGTTGAGCTGGAAGGCAGCTTGAAAGCTAGAAAAAATAAAAGATGTAGTAATGGATTTCACAACAAAATTCTACTTTTTGAAGGCCAAATCAGTCCACTTTCATATTCCTGACTTTTCTTTTTTGCCCCTTTAGCATCAGTCTTCTCTCCACCTGTATAAAATGAGCAACTGGATTAGTTTAGATCGGTTACGCTGTCTTGCAGAAGCTTGAGGGGGAATTGGAAATGCATCCACTATATCTCTTGTGTAAATTAGGTTTTTGATCGTTTTGATGAGGGATAATTGCTTAAACATGACAGTTAATTTGTGTTTTGTATTCCTCCATAGATACTTCAGAGAAATTGTGTTATCCTAGATACTGCTGACTTTATGTTAAATTTTCTTGACTTTATACTACTAGAGGCACTTTATCTCAAATTTAAGTACAGCTTCCATGCTTTATAGTGTTTTAATCTAATACTGCAAACTTTGAGAATATATAGTTTTCCAATTTTAAAAAATAACTTGTGCAATAAATAATTTGGGCATGATTCACTTTTTAACTCCTATAGTGTCAGTGGGATTTAAAATTGCCTATATCTTGCCCAGTATGTGTGTTTTACATTTGCACTGTAATATTTTTTTTAAAAAAATCTAAACATATTTTTCTTTCTTTTTAGCAGTGGTTTGTAGTAGACCTGTTTTTGTAATGAATATAAGTAATATATTTGTGTTAGCTATGCAGTCTACAAGTGAATAGCTATTCAGTTAGTTTTTTTGTAAATTATCACAATACTGATTAGAACTGTTTACTGTTAAAAACAAGATGAAATGAGACTTGCGATAGAGTTGTACTATACTGAATGGTATGACTCTACCTGATGCATTAAGCCTGTTTGGATGCATTCAGCAGTATTGTTGCAGCCAGAAGTTCCATCGTGATTAAGGTGGGGTAAGAAAGGAAAAGAGTGACATATTTTTATTCTCAGGTATCTGCATGGAGCTGGTCTGTGATCAGTTGTTTTGGTTTTAGCCACCTCTGAGTTGTAATTAAAATATAATTTTGAATTCCACATGAAAATTATTTGTGTATATCCACTTACTCTTGATTTGAATGCCATGCTAACTTCAGTACTGATTGCTTCATGTCTTCATTGCATACATGTCCCAATGTGAGCTGGGTTACTTTTTTCTCAATTGACCTAATATCAAGCAAAAATACTTGACTATCTCATATTCTAACAATTTTAAAAAGTTTAATATAGCCCAGAGGTAGAATTTATTTAATTTCAGTTTCATTCAAGGTATGCCCACCAAATGAAGTAGCTATTTTTGTTTAAAGAAAATAAAATTGCTAATTCATTTTTGGATGCAAAATATGGTAATACATCACCAATTGGCTCAGTTTTGTATTACTTGAGATTAAAACTATGCATTCTGCCAAAAAACACTTTTGTGTACCTCCTTATTCTATAGCTTTAAAATCTTTGGAGTACTTTATGTATAGACACATACTGCTTTCTGAGAGACAGACTCCTACAAATCTGTCTCCATTTACTCTTGCTAGAACTGAATCAGTACCATTGAAAAGAAATGTCAGACAACAATGTGCCTGGTTAAACAGACCTTTTGCTTGTTTCATAACATTAACATTTATGCTTAGTGCATTACAAGAACTGTGGAGTGTTCTATAGTGCCTGTTGTTAGTCTGAAAGCAATGATAATATGCAGTATTTCAAAATTATCAGTGTCTGTTTTTCCTTATTTGTTTTATCTAGCTCTGATTATTCTTCCACAACACAAGAAGCTTTCACATATCCTGCTACTGTTGTCTATATCCACATTTCATAAAAGCCCCTTTTTGATGTCTGCGATGTATGCATAGAATGTCAAAAAATGATACTGAAAAAGGTGCTAGTCTTGGTTGCTTCTCTGGGTTTACATCGCAATTTTTACAGCCACATTGAAATCACATACTGCGGTCTTATGCACACTGAACTGTGAGGAAACATAGTGGGATTTACATTTGAGTAAATGTTATGGTTTAAGCATTGGACTACAACCCTGGAGACCAAGGTTTGATTCGTTGCTTTGCCCAAGAAACCCTCTGGGTGACCTTGGGTGTGTCACATGCTTTCAGCCCCAGAAAACCCTGTGATAGAGTCACCTTAGGGTCACCACAAGTTAGAAATGACAGCACAAAAGAACAGCAGCAACAAATGAATATTATAGTTCAAATTTTTATGTTTCTCTGATAAAATACACAAATGATTTTGCCAAGAAAAAAACAGAAAACAGCTGAACCAATTCAACAGAGAAGAAAGAAAAAAAATCACCTCATCATAAATATTGTCATTTATTTTATACTCTAAATCAGAGGTACAAACTACAGGAGGTCCAGAGTCTGCCAAGGCCTTACAGAATCCTGTTCCTCCTTCTTGTTCGATTATTTATTTTTTCCCCAAAATTCCCCTGTGCACTTACTAGTGAATATAGGCCAATTTTGCCATGTCTTCCCCTGATCCTTTCTCTTAGGTGAGATCTTATTTAAACCAAGAAGAGATTCCCTTTAAAACTGGGAAGTAAAACAGAAATAACATCTATTTCTGAGTCATGTCCTGGGTCTAAAGTAGCCTGAGTTCCCCCAAACACCTCAGAATTGTCTCCATATTCACCAGAAGATCACTACTCTTCTCTCCACTCTCACCAATAATCAAAGGCCCTGGAGAGTTACCCACACTTTTCCCACGCCTGCTCCAAGTGTAATACAGTTTAGAGTGCCGGACTTGGCCATGAAAGTCACTAGGTAACCATGAGCTTGGGCCAGTCACACTCTGTCAGTTTGATATGCTTTACAGCATTCTTGTGAGGATAATGCTTGGAGAAGGAGAGGTATGTATGCTTGCTTGAGTTAATTAAATAGAAGATGTGAGCTTCATGTAACTTTTTTACTTTTTTTCTTTAAGAATGGGATTATCAGAAACTAACAGTCTGCAATTGTCAGATGGTAAGCTATATCGGTAAATCTAAATACTAATATCAATTAGAGAATATCCTTTGAATCCATTGCTGAATCAACACTATGATTCATTGGATTTACAGTAACTGGGACTATCTAATACATTTAAGCCCAGAGGTACAAGTCACCACATAAATCAGACTTTCCAACCTTGCTGTGCTTCTATGTCCTTTACATCAATTTATTTTTCTTGTACTTTCCCATGATAAAACATGCTGAAAGTAGCTTGCAAAAATGTTAGAAATAAAATAATATAATATAGAATAAAATATTTCAGTAATATTTCAAGTCACCTCATTGGAAATTGAACTCGGAACATTTCAGCAAAATATAAACACCAAACCAACATTTCAGTAGGCCTTTCAAAAGGTCCAATCAAATAAATCCAGTATTAAAGTGATACTTGGCAACCACTAATATTTCAATAATACACAATTGCAGATAGAATAAAAAGACAATAATATGAAGCAGAATGTTAGGTCTCATTTCTAACAATTCACGAATTCCTTTTGAAAAATATTTGTAAAACTAAGGAGACACAGAAGGAAATCAATAAAAAAGTGAAAATATAACATACCAACAAATTCAAAATTCTATCACTACACTAACTATCCATATTATTAGGTCTGTTTCTTGAACAGAAGCCTTTATTTCTTTCATTTGTTTCCTTGAGTACCTGCTATGATGATTTAAGTGTGGAGATACTGCAACTTACAGGGACAAGTGCCCTTGAAATTCTAGGAGGAGGTATTGCCTGAGGTAAACATTTGTTGTTTTTTGTGACACCTTTTGTATATCAAGAGTTGTCCAGATTCTCTCAGTGATGATTTTGTATAGTAAAACCAAACTGAATGTGAGGTAAATTGGGGAGAGGAGGGGATAAAAACAGGTTCCAACTTTCCACAGCAATTGACCCTTTTTGTTGTGTCACATGCTTGTTCCGCTATTTGGACTACTAAAAATCATAATACTCTAAGTGCACCAGTTTCTGGAACATAGTAGCATTGCCAAGTGTACAAGATAGTATTTCCTCTATATGGTCACTTTTTAATAGTAGTTGCTTTCTTCCAAAATTCTAGGAAATATTAAATGCCTTTTTAAGGCTTCTCTTCTCATGGAGGTGGGCTTAGGAAAACGTGGCAGTGTTTGTAAAAATCACATTCATGTCACTCAGTTACAGAATTAAGAACTACAGAAATGGTGTAATATGGTAATATGTTCACTCAGTTGCTGTATGCAAACATTTTTCTCTGCTTTTATCTACTCACTCCGGATCATGTATTCTGAATATACTCTTGCATAACCAGACCTTTCATATTGGTTCCCTGGAGCTTGCATGAGAGATTCTGACTCCCAGACTTCATAGTCTAGAATTTAGCCTCATTCCTAGGGGTGTTTCATGAGAGTAGCACAAACTGTAACTTCATTTGAACAAAACAGTGGTAATGAAAATTCAGTACAGAATTTTGTTACTCTCATTTCCTCCCTTGATAGATTCAAAATATAACAAGACAATAACCAGCTTCATTCTATCGTGCAGTTTGGTTAATGGATTGTGCCAAACTATTTTAAATAATAAATGGATATACAGAGAGAGCTATTATTTTTGGTAATGGGTAATAAGAGAGAAACAGTAGCTGAATGGGGAGAGATATGCATGTAGTGGTTCTCACAGAAAAGCATCAAGATCCATTCTGTGCAATCCCCGTGTACCTCTGTTATAATGCCTAGAGACCTCCAGAATGTGTGCAAGCTAATAATCATGGCCAGAATACAGGTATCATCATCATCATCACCACCACCACCACCACCACCACCATCCTGCTTTTTCCCCAGGTTGAGATACCGAGTAGCTTTGAAACCCGCATAATGCAAAAATTAAAAGAATCAAAAAGAGGTAAAACAATATTAAAATGCATAAATAAAACTCTCACATCCATCAGCAACACAATATCTGGCACATTCTATCAGACAGCCATATACAATCACACATTGAATGCCTGTTAGGATAAAAATGTCTTTATTTGATTGCAGAAAGATAGTAGGAAGGGTGCTAGTTTGACTTTTCTAGGAAGGGAGTTCCAGAGCCTCAGAGCAGCCACTGAGAAAGCCTCTCCTTTGTTCCTACCAGATGTAGCTGTGAGTGTGGTGGGACAGAGAGGAGGGCCTGTCTAGCAGATCTCAAAGCAAAGGCTGATTCATAAGGGAGAATACCGTCCTTCAAATAACCTGGATTTAAACCATGTAGGGCTTTGAAGATCATTACAAGCACTTTGAATTGTGCCCAAAAATAGACCAGCAACCAGCAAAGCTGTTGCAACAAAGGAATTTTGTGATCTCTTTATCCAGCCCCAGTTAACAATCTGGCTCTGGCTCTTTGGACCTGTTGACATTTCCAAACACTCTTCAAAGGCAGCCCCACATAGAACATTTACAGTAATCTAACTGGGATAAGACATGTGTCACCATGGGCAGATTTGACATCTCAGGGAATGGGCACAGCTGGTGTTCAAGCCTTAACTGTGTAAATGAACTCCTGGCTACTACTAAAATCTGCGCTTCCAAGATTAGAGTTGAATCCAGGAGGACCCTTAGACTGTGAACGTGCATCTTGGGGTGTGTAACCTCATCTAACACAGGCTGGATCTCTATTCACTGATCTTCCTTTCAACTGACTGGGTGCACCTCCATCTTGTCTGGTTTAAGTTTCAATTTGTTTACCCTCTTCCAGTCCATTACTGATAGGTAGGGACATTCGCACATGTAAGTGTTCTTTATGCATGCGGATGTGCTTTTTTGGGCACCACGGAGGATGGTGTTCCTGTCATCTCTCCCCGGCACCCATATTCCCTATCTAGACCTACGTTAAAGCCCTGAAGCTGTCTCACACAGGCTTTCTGTGTTTCAACATGAACAGGCAGGATCAGAGAAGCATCTGTTAACTCTGCACCCCCACCAAATGCACAATGATTGCCAAAGTGTTGAGATCTCTGGAGGACCCCAACAGATCTCAGCTCTGATGTCATCATTGTGTATCCAGCTATAGGAGGGGTAGCCAGACTTTATCCAATCCTTCCTGCTTGCATTGAAGTACAGAATGCCTGTGTGAGATGACTTTGGGGGTTTAAAGTAAGTTCGGGGTGATACATGAGTCAGCGTAGCACCAGGTCTGCATAGAGATATTTATGTTTTTCTGAGATGTTGAATTGAGGCTCCTGTCAGTTTGTTTCTGTGCAAAGTTCTAAATGTTTCTTTGCGGGCACCTCACTGAGCAACTTGGCAAGTTGATCGGAGCATTTTCTTCTGCGTTTTTACGCACAGTACATAACTCAGTTAATAAAGGTTCTGACTGCAAAGCTACTTTTTACCAAAGCTTTTTATACTCATCCACTGTCCCTTTCGTCCTTGTCTTCTAACTGGAAGTTTTTTTGCAGCATCAGCATTCAGAGGGTGGCAAAGAGGAGATGAAGAAACACAGACTTTTACTGTCAGGTTGCAGTAGTCCGTCTGCAGTAAACAATAAAATATGAGCTAGGAAAGATTCTGCTCTAGTTGATCCAGCTGCAACTGTGTGTGCCTTTTTAGAACAGGCAAGGTAAACAAGAGGCCTCTAGAATCCTTTCTGAGCATGTATGAACAGTAAAACAGAGAGAAAAAGAAAGAGCAGACAAGCTTGCTTCTCCAGCTGTCCTCATATTGTTAAAAAAAGAGCAAGGATCTATACATTTGACAGTCAGAATGGAAATGTAGGAAAAGTGAAGGGCAAAAAATGGCATCCTTGGGTGCATTTTATAAAGTTTTGAAGTGGTCTCTTGAAAGTTCAAGAGCTTTTTTTGCTGATTCATGCAAGGCTTACATCACCTGATTGTTTCATTTCCTGTGTGCATATTGTTAGTTTTGATTTTAAAAGTTTGCTGAAGGATGTTGAACTGACCTTTTTTTTCATGGTGTAGGAACATCCCTATTCTTTCTGTAGTATTTCTAATCTGGGTACAAACTTTTCTGTTAAAGATCTAATGTCTAGAAAAACATCTAGTCTGTTTTTTGAAACATACTTGTTCCTGTCTTATAGTGCAGTTTTGTCTGTTCTGCCTGAGTGTGTTTGTCCAGGGTCTCAAGGAGAGGTACCTAAATCCTATTGAATGAATATGCTTCATATAGAAATTACTACCAAGGTATTATCACTCCCCAGTTCAGAGTCCATTTTATGGTAGCAGTAAGTTTTCAGCAAGCACTATGAGAGCCATATGGTGGTGATTCACATGGGATTTGAACTCACAGGTTCAAGAACTGTTTTTTGTTTTTTTGTTTTTTAAATTTTGCTCAGGTCATAGGTGTGTGACCATTTGACTTCCTTCACATGGTCCATATAGGAAAAGTAGCTGGAAAGAAATTCTCTGCCTGTCAAGTTTTATATCCCACCAAATCTGGGTAATTAGTTTATCTTACCAGGTTTGAGTGTTTCCAAGATTTAGTGTGATAAATCCATAATAATGATTTTTGTAACATTTTAAATACATGTTTCTTCCAAATGTTAATTAATCTCAGGAAAGAATACCACCTGTTGGTTTAAAGGATAGAAATCTGAGTGTGAGTTGTTTGGACAAGTGTGTAAGTACTCATATGCAAAGGGATTTGGCACATACTTAATTGTTCTTTTGTCAAAGACATCTTCCCACATGGAATGCCAGCTATTGCTGATGTGTGATGATGTGATATATTCAAGTAGCAGAGATGCAGCAAGTTAGACAATTTAAAAAGCTAAATGTATCACCATCTGCAATGAGGTTTTCACATCTGCTTTATTCTTAGAAGTGTTAGCTAATAAAATTTTGAAATGTCCTTTCTGTAAAATGTAATTTAATGGTTTCAACTTATGTAACACTTTATGTACTTTAAACTATATAAGTTTTGCCCTATTTATATTACAGTATGAAGCAACCAGTTTTTTATTCCCTGCCCCAAGAGTTTTGCTTAGGATGGTATGAGTGCACTAGTAAAACTGGAATCAGAGACAATTCATTGGTTACATTGCCATCTGTGTTGCAAACAACAAGAATAGCAGGACAGTTTGTCTCAGCATAGAAGTGATTGCAATATGGTGGTGTAATTCATGATAAGCTATATGGTATAGCGTTATTGATATCCCAAATACAATTACAATTACCTCCATGTAACCTAGAGGTAGTTAATCTTTTTCCTGTCATTATCAATAATATGCCAGTGATTGTATACTAGGAGTGAAAAGAAGCAAAGTAAAAAGTGGATAGATATATTCTTTTCTTTCTTTTGGTGTCATTTCTTCTCTCTTTTTCTGCTGTCCACTTTTCTGTTTGTTTCACTGCCTAGGCAGATAGCTTTATCTGTTGGAATGCCAGGGAAGAGTGTCATGTTTTGGTCCCAGGTGAGAGCCAAGAGAGTGCAACATAGGTTAAACAGCCCAGAATCAAATAGAGTCCTTTTAAAAAAAAAATCATAGAGTTGGATTATGGGCTATCAAGTCCAACTCCTTGTTCAGTGCAGGATTTCCAGCTGAAACATCCCTAACAGGTAGCTGTCCAGCCTGTTTTTGAAGACATCAAGAAAAAAGACCATGCCACTTCTCTAGGCAGTTGATTCCATTTTCAGACTGTTCTCACTGTAAAGAAGTTCCTTTTGATGTTCACTTGAAACCTACTGTCCTGTAACTTAAAACCATTAGACCTAGTTCTACCCTGTGAGGCAGAAGAGAATGACCCTGAATCCTCTTTGTGGCAAATCTTGAGGCATTTAAAGAGTGCAGCCACATCACCCCTTAGTCTTCTCTTCAACTGCATTCAGTTCTGGGTGCCTCTTTTTAAGAAAGGTATAGACAAATTGGGGCAGATTCAGAGCGGGGCAACAGGGATGATAAGTGATAAGGAGAACAAAGCACATCAGAAAAGGTTGTGGGAATTGAGCATATTCAACCTAGTGAATATGCTACGTTTACACTTTTTAACAGCCTCAAGAGCTGTAGCTCAAGACTTTTAGCTCTCAAGAGTTGACAGAGAGGAGGGGGCAAGCCTGTTCTCTGCTGCCCCAAAGAGTAGGACCAGGTCTAATGGTTTTAAGTTACAGGAAAGTATATTTTGAATGAACATTAGAAAGAACTTTTTGACAATAAGACAGGTTCAGCAATGAAACCAGTTTCCTAGAGAAATGGTGGGGTCTCCTTCTTTGGATATTTTCAAGAAGAGACTGGACAGATACTTGCTAGGAGTGCTTTAAGCTGGAGAGTCTGCACTGAACAAGGACTGGACTAGATGAGGCTTCTTCCAACTGTATGATTCCGTGATGTACATACAGTGCTGTTTGTTGTTATTGTTGCCTTCAAGTCATTTCCAACTTATGGTGGCCCTAAGGCAAACCTGTTACGGGTTTTTCTGAGGCTGAGAGTATGTGACATGCCTGGGGTCTCCATTAGCTATATAGAAATCAAAGCTGGCATCCTTTTAGGCAGTTACAGTGCCATAGGTTAGACTCACAACTGTCTTGTATTTACGTTTGTGACTGTGACACCCTTGCCATGACCATATATGCCTATGAAACCCACATTAAAAATCAGACAGCCATACTAAACTTTGTGCTTAGTTCTGTGGGATCTGTGAGGAGGACACTAAAGCATGGCACCTTAACCCACTTCACATAAGCTGACTGCAGTGCCATGAGGAGTTGCAACAAAACCTTGAGGGGTCCCAGGGGAGGGCTGGAAGTCTCATATTTCACCTTGACTACCAATGCCATATAACTCCTTCGCTCATACAGCTGTCTTGCTTTTAAGATGGGTTTAGGGGAGTGAGGTTGAGAAATGAGGAACAGCAACGTCATTTCTAGCTATGTGTCCCACAGAAGATAGCCAGGATATAAACCAGTCAAATGCTCAGTAAGTTTGCCTAAAAAGGAAGAATTCAGTGACATGAGCCTTTATCCAGTGATCCATTGTACAAACTTATTCATGCACATCCAAGTTTCTATGAATTTTCTTGTTCTAGTAGCAGCACTTTGTGCTATATACATAGTAGGGGAAGGTAAGCTCCTTTTGAACTGACAGGTGAGAGTAAAATGTGTTACAATATCTTCAGATGGGATAAGGATAGTTAAATGATGCCCTTTCCCTCATATAGTCTATGCCCAATTGAATAATTTTGGAGGCACTGCTGCTTATTACATTATCTCTGTGGAATGGACAGAACTAGGTAGTTTTTGGTAGCAGCATCCACTCTGTGCAACCTTTTGCCCCAGGATTTCTCTTCTTCTGCATCTTCCAGTGGGATTTTGGCATTTGGCTATTCTAGTGCATGTGAATAAATCCATTCCTTCCTTCTTTCTCTTGATAATTTATTAGTGTATTTTTCGTTGTTTTTTTTTTAAAAAAACCCTGTTATAGTGACCTAATTTGGATTATTTCATTAAATGTTTTGTTTGAGATGCAATTCTGGAACCAAATGGTGACTATTTTTGTTAAGAAGTACAGTGGGCTTTCTGTATCCATGGCCACAGGATCCATGGATTCTACCAACTGCGTATTCAAAGTGGATGCAGTTGAAGCGTCCTCACATCTGTTCTTGCATCTGGCATGGTCTGGTGAGTACCTGCTCCCCTCTTCAAAGGGAGCCTTTCTCTTTTTTGGATGTGGAGAGGGCAAAAAGAGGGGAGGGGAGGTAGAATCCAGTTTGCCCAACAAAATAAACAGAAAAATCTCAGAGTGTGATAACTCACCCTCTGGAGTCAGAAGATTTAGACACAGTCAGAGTGACAGGAATACCAGGAATTTGGAACTCCTGGTGTCAGTGGTCTCTCTGAGCCAGAGGTGCTGGAGACTGAGGCAGAGGGGGAAGGCGTACTCCCCAGCAGGAGATTGAAGAGATGGTGCAGCCCATTTGCTGATTATAGGAGAGACAAAGAGAAATTACATGAGTCCCATAGGCTCTTAAGTAGGAGACATGTGACTATTTGAGCAGCTGGTGCCTTGAGACAGCTTTGATGTTTAAAACCTTGTCTGTCTTGGTGACTAGCAGTACTCTTTGGTGTTTTTTGTTCTCTGGACCTTGGACTGGCTACTGTGTAGGACTCTGTTTTACTCCTATCTGACTTTGGGAAGGAAGTGGTGACAGTAGCAGCAATGGGGTGAGGGGGGAATGGCTTTCCCCTCAATCCATCTCAAGCTCTGAGATTTTTCTGTTTATTGCCTTGGGCAAATTGGATTTTAACCCCCTCTCTTTTTACCCCCCAATATCCAAAAGAGAATATCTCCCTGTGCAGAGGGGAGCAGATACTCTCCAGGTTATCCCAACCACAGTCCACCTCCTCTCCCAATACTCTTCTTCCACCACCCTCAGCCAAAAGAATGTGCTATTGACATTGAGGGCTTGCCACTGCCTCTAATGCTGCCCTGTGCCATTTTTATTCATAGGGACTTGATCATCCACATTTTTCAGTATCCATGCAGAGTCCTGGAAACAAATCACCTCAGATACCAAGGGGCCATTGTACATGGAATGCCTTTCACAGATCTATAGCTGAACATACGTCCTAAAAATGTTTTGTTACATTGAATAGCTCAGGGTAGGAATAAGGCTTACTTAAATCAATAAATCATTTTTTAACTCTTTTCACTCTTTTTAATAGACTTTTTAAATTGTTAGTACTATGCCTGTTTAAGTTAGGACATCTCGAACAATTCTGCTTCCTTCTGAAACTGGAAATAGTTACTTGAGCACCTTTCCTAATGAAATAAAACAAGCAATTGTTCATTACTTTTTTGCACAAGTGACAAATCTTTGAAAAAATACTTGACAGTTTTATATCAGCTTGTAAATACATCAGCTTACAAACATAATTTGGAGTTGTTAAGACTCTAGTTACTTACAAAATATCTGCAGTGTATTCAAATGAAAGAAAAAAGATCCTCGAAAATATTCTTGAGAGAAGTGTGGGGAGACCTTTTGGGCTCTGTTAAGCTGAAAATTTCAGTTTAATACTGGCAATTAAGCATTTGAGTGGCTGTAAATGGTATTAAACATTTTACAAGTTAATGCAGCCTTGTAAGTTACAAGAGAGGTAACAGAATACCTCTTTAGTAAATCACCAAATTAACTACAAAAACAAATTGTTGCTAGCATTGAAGGTTTTTCCTTCAAGATAAATTGTTTGCAGTACTTTCGTTTTGATTATGTATTTTTAACCCCTGAAAGCATGTTATATCCTTATGTTTAATAGACGTTTTGTGAAACATGACATCTTGGTCTACAATCTGTTTGTAAAAAATCTCACTTGCCAAATCAGGCTCAGGAATCCTTAGCATATTTTGAAGCCTTCTAGCAACCCTTCACCTCAGTTTTGTTGTTAATGTAGGTTCCCTTCCAGAAAAATAGCACTGGTACTTTATGCATTTTACTTTATAAGTATAACTAGTCCTTCTACCTGGTTTCTTCATGCACTAAGATAATGCCTTCAGTTCTTGGAGTTATCTAACATGATATGCTAATTGGATAGTGAGCAGTTCTCTATTTTGTTTTTGCTTAGTTGAAAATAGGAATGCAGGTCTCTGACCTGGACAGGGGGTACCATAGGTGGGGAAGAGATTTCTGTTTTATTTATTATTATAATATTTATATTCTGCAGATAGTCAGAGATACCAGAATGGACTACAGACAACTTAAAGCAAATTTAAATCAGTTTAAACACATTAAAACAATGCAAAAATAATTTGGTAGAATAAAATTTTATTTTTCCTTTCACCCTCAGTCTGTGTCTCTCTCACTGGCACTCTTCATTAACCTATGGCAACAGTATAGTTTGGCTCCTTTCATAGCATCTCCTGGTTCTTCATTCTCCCTGCCCAGCAAAAAGTCATTTCTCTTCTGGTGGGGTCTACAGTTCTTGTCTCTGTGTTCTTTGTGTTCTCAATGTGGGTCTGAAGCCCAGGGAGCTAACTGGATGACTTAATAATAATGTTTATTTATAACACCCTTTTCATTAAAGGGCTGAACATCAACATGTACAGTCAGGGGCAAAGACAATGTTGTCCTAAACAGTGAGAGACTTTGAGTCCATCCACAATGCCAGCATTTCCTTAGAATTTTGGGGATTCAAAGGAGGCCTGTGAGAGGAGGGCAACAGCAGGATCTTTTAATCTGTGTATATCAGTACCAGCTCTAGAGAGGACACCAGTTAAAAGTTAAACAGGGTATTTTATTGGGAATTAACAAACATAACAGGGAATGAGACACTCTCAAGAACCATACAAGGCTACTGGAAAGTGAGGCAAGAAAGGTTAGACAGAGAGAGGTTGGGTGGAAAGGGTGGTGATAGTTACCAGTCCTGAAGCAGAAGATCAAAGTGGAGTGGCTCAGATAGTATGTCGGAGGGCAGCAAGGACAGACAGAGATCTAGGCACCAATTATTATTATTATTATTATTATTATTATCATCATCATCATCATCATCATCATCATCATCATCTTTATGTTTATCCCGCTTTTCTTGCTGAGGGGGACTCAAAGCGACTTACAGCCATTAAAAGAACATAGTTAAAACTGTCATATACAAAAGTTAAAACAGAAATTAAACTACAATAATAATTAAAACATGTTAAAATACATATAAAAACAGAATATTACATCCACGTACTACAGCTTACTGGAACATGGGTTTTTATACCCTATTTCTTGCCCTGATGGAGGGTGCATGGACAAAATGGTAATGACTTTCTCATGGGATTTACAAAGGAGTCTGGAATAGGCTAATTGTCTTACCTGTGGGTGACAAAACAGTGATGGGGTTCCTGACAGTCTGTTAATGTTTTGATCAGGTAGTGTGAATAGGGATGGTCTTTGTAGGATATGCTCACTGTAGGCTCCCTGATTGCTTCACCTGGGCAGTTTTGCCTTCTGTTATTCTTCTTATTTGCCTTCTGTTATTTTTGGGAGTGCTTGTAAGCTTGCAGTTTTGAAAGGATTATTACAAGCCCATTAGCACTGGGTTTTCCTGCCTTATCTTCTCTGAAGTTATGATATGATCATGTCTGAGGTCACCCTGACTTGGCATATGCTTCCACCCAGTGCTCTTTCAAACATGTGTTTCAGCCATAAATACGTCCAATTATGAAATCGCACATCCCACAGAGTGGGGGTGTATGGTGTGGTAACAACAATAAACAGCAACATGTGAAATGAAATCCCCAACACCCCACCAGTCACTATCCATCTCAGCACCTTAAACTCAACTGAGTGGTTTAAGACAATGAGTCAAAGAAGAAGGTCTTCAGCCCTTTACAAAAATGGGTGTGATCCTCCTCCAGCTGGAGGTCCGAAGAAAGACCATTTCACAAATGTGGAGCCAGATCTTGAAAAGCTGACAGCCTTGACAGAGCTGTGCACATTGGTGGACTGAACAGTAATGATTTGCCTGTAGATCTTAAATTCCTGGATGGAACATACTAACTGAGCTGCAAGGTACTGATGGAGGTTAGAATGCAAAGTGTTGAATAACCGAATCAGAAGTTTGAAACAAGCCCTGGCTCCAACTGGTAGGCAGTGAAGGGCTTTATGGGGAAAAGAAACAGATGAATATTTAGGGAGATTTAAAACAACCCAGACAGCATTGTCCTGAATTAAAACCAGAGGAAGAAGGAAGCAGGAAGGCAAAGCTGCCGGTAGGCTGTTAGAATAATCCAGAGATGTAGTCCAGTGTTCAAACTGCTACAGCATTCTGGCTCTCTCAGCTAGTCTTAGCATGTTAAAAAACCATAAACCTTCCCATCTGGCAACCAACTTCGAAATCATAAGGAAAAAAGAGACTGGTGAAAGAAAAATTGTGAAGGAAGCTTTAAATTAGCCTCTAGAAAATTCAAAATGTTTTGTTCGTTTCCAGAAGGCCTACCTGACTTTGTTGTTTCATTTCACATATGCATGTTGTTAGTTTTGATTTTAAACATTTGCTGAAACATGTTGAACTGAACTTATTTTTTTGTGGTATAGGAATCTTGTCCCTATTCTTTCCATGTTACTCTGCTTCTGGCACAAAAATTTCTGTTAAAAAAAGGCATTCCCAGGAACACATCTATTTTATTAACTGAGGTATACCTGTACTCTTTATTCTGAGTGCTTAAAAGATTGCTAATCTTCTAAGGGAGCTTGTATAGTGAAAATTAAAAAAGAAAAATATTATCTTCTCTATACTCTCCCTAAAGGTTTTCTGAGATGGATGTTAACATCCATTCACAATTAAAATTTTTACCTTTCTCTTTCTCTGAAGACTGGAGAGTCTGCTTGTAAACAAGTGAACAGAACAAAATCATGCAACTAAAAGGTAATGTTGCCAGCCACATTCAATCTCATGTCACAGATTCTGAGAGCTTGTATTATAAGAGTCTTTTTCTTGAAATATTTTCTCTGCAGTAACATGATACTGAAACATATACAATTTCTGATCTCATTTAGGATATTATCAATATATTTTGTCAGATAACTAATAAACTCTGCAAATCTGTGATTTCATTGTTACGAGTAGTCCCTCCACAGGTGGAGATTGCAGCCATTTTACACATAACTACTGTGGGGAATTCATCACTTGGTGGTAGTCCCTAGTAAGGCTGGCCATTGGCCAACACTCATATAGTCTTCCACACTTGAAGTGGATTGTCATTGGGCTAAAATCTTTTCTCTTACGTTTATATAGCTTGTGCAGTGAGCAAACAGTGTCCTTTTACAAGGAATCTATTGATACCAATTTGTTGATACCAAGGAATTTATGGATACCACATCTTTCCATCAGTTTTATAGAATCTACATTCATAATTTTTAAGACCAGCTCACATAACTATTTTTAAATATATATTGAAGGAAGGAGAGAGAGAGAGAAAAACTCCACATAGAACAAAAAAAACAAAAACTCCACACTTTGTAAAGTGTGACACATATTGTAGCTCTTTGAATTCTGTTTTTCTTCTTCTCACACAAATGAGTTGTATGCACCTGTGCAGTACTGCTTTCGGAAACTTCTAGAGCTCTAGGCCTAGCTTTTTGGTGGGAAATCATACCTGAGCAATCCACCTACTATCAAACTACACTTGCCAATTTCACTGTGTATAATCAGTGCAGAATATAGTGAAGTTCATGCATAATGATCTACATAATTTATAACTATGAATTTGGAAATGGGGAGAATCAAAATCAGCCTAGCACTGTTTTCTTCCTTTTACAAAAAGGAAAGTAATGAATGTGCCATTACACTTGCTCTTTGTGTCATACCACAGAATAATATAGTTCTAATGAAATGTATGATATATTACAGATAAATGTTCCAAATCAACAATTGTTCATTGTTGGGGCACAGGAGCCCTGCAAAAGTGGAAAAATGCAACTATCAAAATGTGTTGGTATGTGTCTGTGGGAAGGCAGCCGAGGCATGGTGGGAAGCGCAGACACCCAAGATCTAAACCTTGTCAAGGAAGCGGAAAGGGACAGGTTGGCGTGGTGGCCCTATGCTTCCTCTTTCTTGCCCATTTCCCAATTGGGTGGGGGGAGCATCAGGAGAAGGTTTGTGGTGCTGAGAAATTGGTCTGTGAGCCATCCTTAGCTGGCCAAGCTACAGCTAGCAAAGGAGGAGGAGGACTAGAGGCAGGTTTTTAAAGGGCTGCACAGCTTGATTGGACTGCCAAGATGTATGGTCCCTCTGGAAAAGAAGCATGGGAGGCAGGAGTTGGAGAAACTAGCAAATAATCAATTCCATGAAAGTGCAACCCAAAAATGTGGAGGGCCTGTCATCTGAAGAATCATTCATAACTGTAACAATGATCTACTAAATAAGGATTGAACCTCAGTTTCCTATGCATTATGGTGCAAGTATAGCTAGAATCACACATTAGCCTTAATTGGCCTTTCTGCACTACATTGTTATAGTGCTATCATTCCACTTTCAACGTCCTGTGGGATTTTGGTGTGTGTAGTTTACTGAAGCCAAAGAGCTATCTGGCTGAGAATTCTAAATGACCCTCCCTCAACTGCGAATCCCAGGATTTCCTAGGATGTTGAAAGTGGAGTAATAGCACTATAAGAGGCCCGGTCTTAGCCCTCTCCATCTAAGTACCTGCAACACTACTGTGGTATCACAATGTCCTGAAATGTTTTGGTGGTACAATACCAAAATTCTGAATATTTGAAATGCTAGGAACTGCAGGGTCAGCCTGAAAAAGAAATTGTCACAGCAGCACTTCCTGTAGTATGTTTTATTAAATGTAAAAAACAACAACAAACTCTATACATGATTAATATAATTGCAATATATTGTGCAATATTATAAAATACTCTGTTTACTTATAGAATTTTGTTATATTTACTAGTTATGCGGCTTGATTTAACAGAAACAGATAATTCACCTTCGTATCTCTCTAACATTGGTATCTTTTCAGTTCATATTCAGATTACTTATATACTCTGGTCAGGTGAAGGGAACTTGAATCAAGATTCATGTAATTTAGTTACTTAGCATTCGCTTATTTCTTTGCCAACACCATTCTCTTTGTGCAATTAGATGTCATCTTCAATTGAAGTCCAATCTTCATCTTTCATATTCATGCCACTTGTGATCAATGGTTAAAATGAACAGGTACAGTCAGGTATAGAGTACTGGAGTGCACTTCAGCATTCGTACAGGCATGTCACCTTAACTTTTCAAAATCAGTGCAAAGTGAAAGTGATTACCCATACAGTTATTTCCAGGAAGCATTTGTAGACAGGCTCAATGATGGCTGCATAAGAAAGGTCTTTCTAAAGAGGAAGATATTAACATCCTCCTTCCCCTAAAAATGTGAAGTAAGCCAGCCATGCCATTTCCCTTGAGATTCCACAGGGAGTTTCTACCGTGTAAACATTTATAGCTCTACAACCATGTGTCAGTTTTCAGATGAATAGGAGGTATCTGCAAGAACACCTCACACAAAAAATCACTACTTAAAATTTCTGTCTTTAATTATGGAACATGACTACAGAGGAGAGAAGATGCAGTCAAAGGGCAGTATTAAACATGAAATTGTGAAGCTTCAGGTCAACCTGGAAAAACATTTGCTTGTTTCATCTACTAGTGCTGCCCAAAACCTAAGCTAATGTGTGTCTAAGTCACAGCTGTTCTTTCTGTTCCTATTACTTCTCACTTTCTAATCTAAAAAGCAGCATACACTTCAACTCTGAGCAGCATGAATCTCTGGAAAGCTAGATATTACTTGTTTGTAGTGGTACACTGCCAGTGCTTATAATGAAGGCATTTCATTCAAAGAAGAATATAGGGACAAGAGAAATCTGCCCCTTGGTCCTTTTCATCAGTTGTTCATGCTATGCTTAACTGGAAGTGTTTATTCTCCTACTTCAGAGTAAAATAAACAGGGCATACAAAAGAGAGGAACTTTGGGAACACCACATATTTTGGATTTCAGCTTCTAGAAATCCCAGCCATCATGGCATTTAGATAGAGCGAGGTGAGAGATTATGGGAGAGCCAGTGTAGTGTAATGGTTGAGCATTAGACTATGGACCTGGGTGGCCCGGATTCGATTCTCAACTGGGCCATGGAAACCCACCGGGTGAGCTTGGGTGTGTCAGACACACACAGCCCCAGAAAACCCTCTGGTTGGTTTACCTTAGGGTTGCTGTAAGTTGGAAATGGCTTGAAGGCCTACAGCAACAAGAACAAGATGTTACAGAAATAGTAGTCCAAACATGTGGTGAGTCAAGTCTCCCACCTCTACTCCAATTAAATATTTATTAGTTGTGTTTTTTTAAAATGCTGTGATTATTAGTATATGGTTTAATTATTCTGAACAATTGCAGTAAAAATTTATTGATTCCAAGATAATAGCGGGAGGTGATCCTCACAGATTTCTTTCTGGGGGAGAAAGAGATACAACAATGAAGTAATACCGTGGTACTTTGGCTATACACTGCAACTTAAATTTACCTTTTGGATGGCATTTAGATTGTTGCAATCCTAAGTGAAAATTCCCAGTTTAAATATTGACTTTTCTTACTTAATGCAAAATTAAAAAGTTATGATATTTAAATATTCAATTAATTGATTCCTACATTTGTCTCATAAATCAGGAACTACTGAGGATGTATCTAGATTTTGATAAATATCAGAGTGCTACTAAAAGTGGAAGCCTTCTGAGCCTGCTTAATCGTCAGGTAGCATACAACTAAACATGAGAACAATGCTGACATCTTCATGTTGTACTTTTTCCTGCACCTTGTTCACATATTTGGCTAACGTTAGCAGAGCAAGAAAGCACATCAATTGATATTACTTATTTTAATGTCTAATTCCACACAAACTGATAGATAAAAATCATACATAGAGACAGTTGCACCATTTTTAAAAAGCAATTGAACAAAAGTGATTAGATATGTTCTGATCCTACTTCAAAAATAAGTTCACACAAATATGGTCTGAATTTTCCAGACCATATCTAAATAAATATATAACCTTAGATGTAATGATGAACTAGCAGTCTCCATTCCTCTGCTGCTGATGGTGCCCACAAGAGGGGCACAATTCACATCTGCTTTCAGTCATTGCTCTTGTTGAAGCTGCTGATTCCTGTGATTTTGTTTTATTTTGTGTTGTTATTTCTTACTGAAATGTGCGTGCAGGCATGATTGATACTACAGCAGAGGGACAAAAAGGTTACATCAACCTTATTGTTATTGTGTGCCTTCAATTCATTTCCAACTTATGGCAGCCCTAAGGTGATCCCATCTTGGGGTTTTCTGAGCCTGGGAGTGTGTGATGCACCCACGATCACCCAATGGGTTTCCATTGGGTCTCCAAGGTCTCCAGGGTTGTAATCAAAAGCTCAAACCACTGCACCACACTCAACCTATCTCTCACCAAACCATCATCCTGATCTTGGCCCCTGGTCAAATTGAGGGCAGGGGGAGCTTTCAGCTTCATCTTAAAAGGAAGCTATAGTTTTACCATAGGTTTCTCCAGTAAGAAAGACACTACTGGTGATTTTACCAATTTGATCTCAAAGTCTGGGAACTCAACAAAAGGAAACATAAATGTAGCTATTGGCTAGAATAATTCTGTCTTCACTCTGTTGATATGACTCCTCATTATTGGATGAACTGTTGGAATGTAACTGCTCACATGACAACTTTTGCATCACTGGAAGAGTTTTCTCAAATGAAAGGCTTCTAATACTACCCATTAAAATGCAGGGGGAAAAGATGAAGTAATAAAACACAGAGGCATTTAAGTGAGTGTCATCCCCCCATATCCCATA
>CAOLHI010006691.1:0-26393 GCA_948474755.1 Ctenosaura bakeri
CCGTTTCTATGGGGCTCAAGCCCCCTGCAGCCCTACGTAGCCAGCTCCCCCCCCCTCTGCCTTATACACGAGTACTCGCCTCCTCCAGAAACTTGGTGAGGTCATACACACGGTTGTGCAGGAGGATCCAGGTACTCTGGCTGTGGTTGTGCTTCTGGACCTCTTCGAGCCTGTAATATTGGCCCCGCCACGGCTCCTTCTCGGGCTTGGCCTCCTTGCCGTGCTCCACCATCTTCGACTTGGCTTCTCCCCTCGGCCAACGAGCCCGACTCCCAGGCAACGGACTGGCGCCGGCTTTCAACGTGCCTCCGGAGCCTAGGCGTACAACTCTGACCCAGGAACACCTCGCGCATGCGCAACGCGAGAACGCACCACCCCCCCATAGAAAGGCGGGGACGTTTGCCTCTTCCTTGTTTCTCATTGGCCGCGTGCAGTAGTTCCATAACGAACTGACAGCGCTTGCTAAAGGCATCTCTATGGGCGTGTTTTTCCTTCTCCCAGAATTCCAAGAACTCGGGGACTGCTCTCCCTCGATTAAAAAAAAAGTGGGGGCGGGGAAGGGAGGACTATTGGAGGAAATCGACATTGATTTGCGAGGCCGTCCACGTGATGACGTAGACAGTAAAATAGTTGTCAGTTGGGCTTCAGCTTTATTACCCAAAATGTGTTTTTCCCACTACCGATAAGACTAGGGCCATTTCCGCACTAGCCTGTTATAGCGCGATGATTCCACTTTCAACATCCTCTGGAATCCTGCGGTTTGCAGTTTAGGGAGGGGTCTTTAGAATTCTCAGCCAGAGAGCTCTTTGGCCTCAGTAAACTGCAAACCCCAGGATTCCACAGGGTGTTGAAAGTGGAATAATAACCCTATAACAGCGTAGTGTGGAAATGGCCTATAATGGGAGAATACAACCAGCCCATACATGCCCCATCACCAGGCATAGTGAATCCAGTTGTACTACAAGGTTGATTTGACAGACTCAAGATACTTCACTAAGATACATCTTAGCTGTGGTGATAGTTGTACAACTTTATGACTTCACTATTGTGATGTGGCTCAGCCCAAGTCTGGAACCTAAATGAGATTTTCAGGAGGGATTTGGGTCATTAAGAGGAACTATGGAACTCTACCTGATTCAACTGTGGGGGGAATAGGGGGGATGCATGGAATGATCACTGCTTTGATTCTTTCTAGTTTTCCATGAGCAAAGTGAAAGACAGGAAGGTACCAAGGAGTTGTTTTTCCTCTCCAACATCTTGGACACTACTGTCTTCTATTGAATCAGCAAGAAGTCTTTAAACAAGCTATACAGGCTAGTTTTAGAGGTACATTTCCCTCTGAAAGATGCTGTTTGACAAGGGATTTGTCCGGAGAATGTCATATTATGTCCAGTCCTTCCACTGATAACATACAACTTAGAATCAGTTCCTGTGTGACACATTCATTTGCCTCATCTGTTTATTGCCATTCCTACAGTAGTGACAGACTTTAGCCTGTTTATTCTGGCAATTCCTTTACATGTTTCAGTAACCGAGCAAATACACCAGAGAATTTTGACAACATAGCTCCTCAAACACAAAATCTCAATTAATTTTGAGTTACTGTTACCCTGTTTACTGGGGGTCCCGGGAAGGACACCTAAAGAACCAAACAACAACACGACTTTGGGGAAAATTAGCTGGAGCACTCACTAAAGCTAGCGAGAGGCAGGGTAACTTAGCAGGATCTTGCAACCCAGTGTCTACGGGGTCAGGTCAGTCAAGCAGTCAGATGGGTTAAAGTAATGAAAATGATGTTTATTAAGTACAGACAAATATTAAAGACACCACAGTCACACAGATAACTAAGGAATCAGAGATTGACTTGGAGAGGGGATTTTTAGAGGGAAATGGGTGATACGACACCTATCTCGTAGTCCTGGAGAGGTCTGAAGATTGAGTTCATTGGTATGGAGTCTCAGTACATGGGACTGGGGGGACAGCTCGCCAAACAAAGCGGCAGCAAGGCAGTCTGGAAGTTCGGAGCGATCCCCGGGTTGAGCGGGTTCAGTTACTGGAACTGGGGGAAGGCTTGCCAGGCAAAGCGGCAGCAAGGCAATCTGGAACTCAGGAGCGATCCGAGGAGGGTCTCTGAATCAGGGGTTTTTATAGGGTGAATTGTGACTGCAGGCCATACTTTACTCGGTGAGAACAATGTGATTTAGGAGCGGGACAAAGCTTTGGAAAGGTCAGAATTTAGCATGATTGAATCAGAGTCAAATTAATAATAGTGTAGCCAGTATGCAAACGCGGAGTGCTTAGTACAGCTTTGTCAGGTTGCCTGCTCAGGGCAGGGAGCCTTTGTTAGTATGGCGCATATGCAATGAGGTGTTTGCCGGAAAGGTCCCTGAAGCGACAAACCGTCTGTATCTGGCCTGCCTGGGTGGAGAATGGAATGTCCAGCAATTATTGGGTTGTGCCTGTTTGTGTGCTTGTCCGGTGGCCTCACAAACACGTGGAGCGGGGTGGCAGAGGAAAGCCGAATTGTTTGATATCAGAGTGATATTGAGTGCTATCTCCGGGTAGGCCTGGACCGCAGTAACATTACCTGGTGTGGTACAGTGAAGTGAAGAGAAAGGGACAGCAATCCAAAAGTCAGTTAGATGGGCTCAACATGTTTAGAGAATCATTATAAGCTAATTCAACAGCTTTTACAATGCTACATTTATGGAATTTTAATGAGGGATCCAATCAGCATCTTTTTGGGGGGATGTTTCATCTTTTTTTTTCCACAGAAAATTTGTCAAAGTGGAAAAGATTCCCTCCACACAATTCCAAGTTGTTAATTAAGCCATAACATCACACTGTTACATATTATATTTTGTGTTCCCCATAGAAACTCTGAGGCTTTCTGGGGTTTGGTATGGTTCATATGAAAAATCAGAAAATTTATTAGTCAGACAAAGAAAATAATGAGGACCTAGGCCATTTTCACACTATACCTTTATAGTGCTGTTATTCCACTTTCAACATTCTATGGAATTCTGGGATTTGCAGTTTAGGGAGGGGCATTTAGAATTTTCAGCTAGAGAGCTCTTTGGCCTTAGTAAACTACAAACCGCAGAACTCCACAGGATGTTGAAAGTGGAATAATAGCATTATAACACTGTAGTGCAGAAAGGGCCCTAGTCATAGGCCATTTCCGCACTACAGTGTTAAAGTGCTGCTATTCCACTTTCAACGCCCTGTGGAATTCTGGGGTTTGTAGTTTACTGAGACCAAAGAGCTCTTTGGCTGAGAATTCAAAGTGCCCTTCCCTAAACTACAAACCCCAGAATTCCACAGGGCGTTGAAAGTGGAATAGCAGCACTTTAACACTGCAGTGCGGAAATGGCCATAGTCTCCCCCTTCTTTCTCTCTCATAGTCATTCAGGAAAGCATGCACTGAATATAACAGAAATAAACCATTTAGAAGTTTTATTGCAATGTAATTCTGTGGCTAACATTTGTAATAGGAAACCCTTCTAGAATTTCAGACTTGCACGTGATCTATCACCAAGTAAAAACGTAGGAATGTTTCACCCTCCAATGCAGAGAGATATTTTTTTTTCTTTGACTCTGATGAGAAAGGGTTGCCAACAATTAAGAAAGATCTCTTTGCAGCCTGCTGGACAGAGTCGACGTGCTTCTGATCCTCTTGGAGAAACAAGCTAAACCGCTCTTAGCCAATTCTATTCCTCATTCAGAGGCTCCCAAGTTTACTTTGGAGCTGTTGGGAAGATTGGCAGGCGCCTTCCTCTTTGAGCAGACAGTATGACCAAATCCAACCTTCAAGAAACGGGAGGGAGCCAGGGATCGAGAGCTGTTCGAAAATACCCACATTGTCTTTTTGTTCACTTAATCCCCTCCCCCACCCTGCGCCAGCTCCCTAAGCCTCGCGTGTGCCCCCCGCCCATTTTTTCCCTCAGTAACCGGCGCCTCTCACCGGGTTTCGCAAAAGGCGGGACAAAAGGGCGACGGCGAGGGACAAACGGCAGTCCTGACGACAAAACCGGGGAAGGAAGGGAAAGTGGTACGGAGAGGGGGTCGAGAGCTGTGGTGGCGAAAGCCGCGCTCCTTCTCTGGGAAAACGCAGAATGAGAGGACTGATTGACAGGGCAAAGTCCTCGGCTGTTACGACCCGTTTCTTAACTCCATTATCTTTTCTCTCAGCCCGTTCTCGCTCTGCCCTGTCCCTCAGTGGCTTGTTAAGGTTTCACACAACAATCTCGGGTTTGCGCTTGTAGACGGGGGTTTGTAGTGTCCTCCCCTGAACTACAGTCCCTAGATACTGGAGAAAAGGGATTGCAAAGCGTACCTTGGAAACTATAGTTCATGGGGGGCACTAGAGCTCTCTAGCTAGAAGAAATATTCAAACTACCTCACCCAACAGGATTCCTTAGCATATAGTCTTGACATTTAAAGTGGGTTTCAGACCGATACAACTTTGTAATGTAGATAGCTATGGAATTGAAGCCATTTTCCAACTAAAGTTACCCTTTTACATAGCCTGTACACGTCTGCTCTAGACAAATAACTGTGCATCTGAAGAAAGAGGCTGATAACCATGAAAGCTCATGTTGAAATAAATTTTAGTCATAAAGGTACTACTAGATTCCTGCTCCTGCCTCCATTTTACTTTCAACAGTGCATCCAGAATCAATTATGAGACCTCAAGTCAAAGTAGATGGTAAAGGGAATGCATATTCCTTGTTATTCATTAACCCATTTCACCTTCTCTTCAACGGGATTTCCCTGGAGATAATGTGCCTCAGCAAGCAGACCTGCAAATTAAGCCCAAAGTTACCTTCCAATGATGAGTCCCAAATGCAAGATGTATAGTTTAGGAAAATCATATGATAGAAGAAGTAGAGGTTTTCCATCCTCTGAGGGATCACCTCATCTAAGAACAAGAAGGTTGTAAGCGTATCATATAGTTTGACCACCCCCGTCCAAAAAATAGGAAAGGGCATTTGAAGCCTCAGAAAAGAATATGTTCTCTTTCTCTCCTGTGTGTTTCCTTTATTTATTTATTTTTATTTTTAAAGGAAAGGGAAATTTTAATTTCATGACTTGGCTGGGGTACCAAAGAATCAAGAGTAATGTGTGATGGTGCTGAAGGCCTTGCAGTCTCTGTACAGTAAAAAGGCACTTTGCCCGTGCTTAGGAACACTCTTAAAAGTAGTTTTCAAAGAAAAGACAGCAGACGTGCATCAAAGTGGAAGGAGGGAGAGTATTCAAAATACACAATAGTGGCCGAGGGTTGGACAGAAGAGGAAAAACAAATGGTTAAAAAACTTAGGCTGTGGTAAGATCAAATCAATGGTCTTAGTGATATTAGCATCAGACTTCAAACCAGTAGTAGTCAGACTTTTTATTGTAAGAGGTCCCTTGACGTAAGTGAAAGTGACTAAGGCCCACCACTCATAAAAGTGTAGCAGGGACAAAGTAAGACATAAAATTGCAGTAGCTAAAGACAGAGTTTGTAACTATTAACTGGCATTAATTATATACTGTTTTATTTATAATTAATCTGTCATTGGAATCTGCTAGATTCTTTGCCACTGTAATTTTATAGTGTAGCAAGAAGTTCCACAATTCATTTTTCTTGAAGTTAAGCATTAATGTGCTAGAGGGGCAGTTTCATATTTTACCAAATTTCACCAGTAGTTCAGAGTAGATGCACATTCCTGCAGGAACAGATTCATCAGTTACCCTGATCTCGCCTCTGTTTGGTAACTAGCCACACTTATTCCCATTCTGTCCTCTACCTCTTGGCCTCTCCAGAAATTCCATGTAAGACCATGTGATGAAACTTGCCATTAAAAAAAAAAAAAAGAAACACTACAAACATGTTACCCCATAGTCCCTTCATCTTGTTAGAAGTCAAATTTTAAACTTGTAGAAATAAGCCTTTTTTTTAACCCTTTGAATCTCACACTTGACATGGACCAGCATCAAAGCTACCTCATCTACACAATCAAATCTGAATAAGTGCTTGCTGAACGATAGAATTCACAGAAGCCCCCCCACACACACACACACCATTTCTGGTTAAAATGGCAGAATGCAGTGCATTTGACTCAGCCATAATGACGGTCCATGACTCTGACCCTTTTAAGATATTAATATATATTAATTATTAATTAATATATGAACATATATGTCTAGCGCAAAGGTTGGAATCTTATGCACATTTACACAAGAGTATGCTTCATTCAAATAAAATTGTACTTTTGAAGAATCATGAATAAAATTGGGCTCTTGCCCAAACAGTTCAGAGATAAGTGCAATAATTTACTTTTACTAATGCATCTTTTTAAGACAATCCAGTATAGGCACAGAGTAAGCCAAAATTATGTCCAAATGCAATGTTACTTGTTTTGGACATACAGTATGTACATTTCTCTGCCATTGTTTAACAATTATAAATTAAAATCATGTTTAGAATGTACTGCTCATATTTTTACTCTTACAATAAGTACTGTACAAATAAGACCTACAACAAAATGTTGTAGTGCATTCCCACACCTTAAAAGTGCTCCCAGATGTGGCTTTTAGATCACAATTGTACTGGTTCTTTAAAAAAAATTACAAGAGTATCTGAGTCCAGAGGAAATCTTTATCCAAATGCAATGAACATATGTTTTCCTAGAGCTACGTCCATCTTTACTACTAACACAGAATATCTATCAAGTTAAGGGAAGAGTGAGATTACAGTTGCCTTTTTCCCATTGTTAATAGGAAAATTAAGGCATGATAGCAGGATTTTTCCCTGGAAAGTAGAATGATGCATTAAGAATGCTCCTTTCTCTATCCTGCTTTTCCAGTTGCAGAACCATTTTGTCTCCTTTCCCTGATAAGCTTGATCTCGATGAGCTCATGACTAGCTTCTTGAAGAGCTTGCTGGAACACACTGTCCTTAATCCCCATACTTCAGTTTAATTTGGAGCTTCATCTACAAGCTTGGGTTTTTAAAAAATAATTATCTGTATTTTCTATGGGTGTTTAATTCTCTCACTGAAAGTGGCAGTGGTTACCCCCAAGAAAATTCATTCCATCCCTATAGACACAATCTGATGGGATAAGACACTTATCCATGAATAAGCAGAACATATGGAAGGGGCTTCTCTACTTGGCAGTGTCTTTTCCTTGGTTTCATCCTGAAAATGTCTGGTTGCATTTGGGGTTGATGTGGCACTTTCTCTTCCTAATTAAGCAGGACTCCACACACACTTATTCCTGTTCCAAAAGCTAGAGACCATGCACATTGTGCAAACAGGGCCTAAAAAGCAGCCATTTCAAAATGTTAGGACAAGAAGATAGTAACTGTGAGAGTGAAGAAGGAGAGGCTACAACAGTATTCACATATTGTGCCACTCTCTGGACAGCACACAGCAAGATGCAATTTTTTTTTGAAAAAAAATCACTTGATGCCCTTGAAATATGGAGAATCAGTTGCAATTGAACTTGGAATTTACAGTATTAGTTTGATTCAAATCACCAGTATGGAGGCACCTTAACCGTACTGTTTCTTTTCATGGCTCTTACCAGGGCTGCATTAAGGTTTTCGTAGGACCTAGGCAGTCTTGTATTGGACTCCCTGCCTCACTTCAACATATCACTAGGGATGTTTTCATTGATTCTAAAATCCTGTTCTTGTAGGCGCTAGGCACTGTGCCTAAAGTGTCAAATGGATAAGGTAACCCTGGCTCTTACCAGCCTAGAAAAGGCTTTGCATACTCGTGCTCAGGCCCTTAGGGTGGGAGAACAATTTCAAGAGGGGAAATACCTTGAACACATTGAACACCCTTACTGTACTAGAAAACTGAGATTTGGAGCTAGCTGCATTATATAGCTAAATATCAAGCGACCAGTTGTAGAGAGTGAGAAAGAGGGAAAGTGGTTTGCTTTTTGTCTTTTTTCCCTCTTCAGGCTTCTAGAGTTCCAGGATAGATGCCCCCAATCCAGAGATGGCCAAAAGCTTCCATGTCAGTAGAGCTGTGAATCCATTCTAAGTTTTATTCCAGACTTTCAGGGGGCTATCCAAGTTACTGAACCCTATCCCTCCAGAAGTTCAGGAACATCGATAAATCCTTTAATGTCTGAAGTAAAACCCAATAGACTTGTAATACCACTGACATGGAAACCTTAGCTCACCTCTGTCCCAGCTCCAGTCCTCTTCCAGAATATTTAGTTTGTTAGGGACCTGAATAGTAACTTTCCACATCTTCCCTCCCATGTCCAGTTTCCTCTATGCTTGATTTGTCATCATCTGACAGCTCAACATTTCAAACATTTGAAAACATTTCATACATTCACAATAATTCTCAAACTACTTTTTACATTGTTATTTAAATGTTAATTTATAGATATATATTTCTACATACCTAGGAAGTCCCTCACATACAGTTGTCCCTTCACATTCACTAGAGTTAGGGGTGCAGGACCCTTGCAAAAGTAGAAAAATTGCAAATATCAAAATGTGTGTGGGGGGAAGGGGGCTGAGGCATGGTGGGTCACTCAGGGTCCAAACCAGGTCATGGAAAGGAGAGGGAAAGGGGGTGGGTCGGCATGGTGGCCCTATACTTCCTCTCTCTTGCCCATCTCCTTCCTTGGGTGTTGAGGGGCATTGGGAGAGGGTTCTGGTGCTGAGAAATCAGGCTGTGACCCATCCTTAGCTGGCCAGGCAGTGGCTGGTGGAGATGAGGAGGATCAAAGGCAGGTTTTTAAAGGGCTTTTCCCTTGGAAAAGAAGCACCTGAGGTGGAGCAGGCAGGTGTTGGAGAAATTCGCAAATAATCAATCCATGAAAATCAAACCCACAAATATGGAGAGCCAACTGTATGATCTTATTTTTGCAAGGCTCTTTTTTCATTCCAGACTAACTAGCAGGGTGAATTAACCAAGTTAACTGTTAGAGTAAATGACTAGAGAGAGCACCCATCATTCTGATATGTATTTGTTTTATACTTTTATATCTTTGCTAATCATTTTTCCCTTCTATCAGGTTGTTCTGTTGCACTTAACAAGATAACATGGGTGATGTTAGGTGCCAATCTTTGTTTTTCATCAGTCTGCCTGAACTGCAAAAATTCTGTGCTGTCAAGGTTACAGTGAGTTCTCAGCTGACAGCAACAGAGATTAGAACAGCACAAAGGAAGATGTGCAGGTACTGAAAATATGCTTATTATATTTTAGCATTAAAATTATAATTTACTTGGGGTAGCACAAGATAGTCCTTAGCATATGCATGTTTAAAAAAAGATACTTGAGAATAAAATTATGTATTACAAGTTATTGTGTGGTTAGATCATGTGCATAAAGATAATGAGATCTGGATAGGATCGATCCTGCACTGGTAGGGCTTTCTGAGCCACCCAAACTGTCTGCTCCTATTCTGAAGACTTAAAGTTGTGTCATAACTGTGAGAGATCTGTTATAGCTCGAGTTCTAAAACTGCTTGCTCCTAATACAAACTCTTTGTGTGCTAATAATGATCTAGATTTTAACAAGAGCGTTGAGTGTAGGTAGCACTGTGGACATTTGTCACTGAAGGTGACCTTAGGAATCCAGGTAGTAATGAATGGACCTGAATACAGTTTTAAAATCCAATTTAAAACTTGATGTCTGTTTCAGCATCACAGAACATGATTCTACAGTGGCACCATCACAATATGCTTCATTTCAAATGGGTGTTATCAAAGTGTCAACTGTTTTTGAAGCTTGCTTCTCAGCTTTGAGCATTTTTGCTATTGTGTTTGTCATAGTAGAATTTGAATGCAGAGTAAGATAATGTTACTTATGGATAAAAAAATGGCCATTGCTGGGAATTTTTGTGTGTATCAGTTGATTGACTGTTTTTCACTTGTTTGAGAATAGCTACAGTAAGAGGCATGGGATTGAAAATCAGTTGTGTTGGGAATACTCAAAAGCCTGCTATCTCCTATTGCAGCAGTTCTCAACCTGTGAGTCGCGACCCCTTTGGGGGTCGAATGACCCTTTCACAGGGGTCGCCTAAGACCATCAGAAAATACGTATTTCCGATGGTCTTAGGCTCCATTCCCTCCTCGGTGGTGGTGCGCAAGCGTGAGCCACACGCTCGCGTCTTCCTGCCCCCTTTGGCAGGAGCGCGTGCGGCTGCATGCGCTCCCACCAAAGGGGGCAGGAGGACACGAGCGCACCACCACTGCTGGGCCTTTTCCGCACGTTACCTTATCGCGGAGGTGGGGGTGCCATTCGCGCAAGCAGGTTCTCGTGCGAGGCGCTCTCTTCGCTGCTCCTTCGCCCCGCAGCTGGCTTCCTGCTTGCGTGACCGCCCCACCCCTTCCTTCCGCATTGCAGCCTGGGAGCTGTAGGCTGCGCTGGGGGAGGAAGGGGTGGGGCGTCGCGCGACCAGGAAGCCAGCTGCGGGACGAAGGAGCAGCGAAGAGAGTGCCTCGCACAAGAACCTGCTTGTGCGAACGGCACTCCCCACCTCCGCGATAAGGTAACGTGCAGAAAAGGCCCAGGAGCGGTGGTGTGCAAGCGCGAGCCACTTGCTCGCGTCCTCCTGCCCCCTGTTCAGAAGGGACTGAAATCGCTCCCCTTCTCTGCTACCGGGAGAAGCTCCCGTCTGACGGGCCAGCTTGGGGGCGGTGGCAGCACGGGGGGCAGGTCCCCTCCTCGCCATGGCCCCTGCCCCACTTGCCACGGAGGGGGGCACTGCGGAAGGGCCGGGGGGCCGCAAGGTGGTGCTTTTCCGGGGGGGCCAGCTGCACCCAGCTCAAAAGACAAAGGTGCTGGGATTCCTCCCCCCCCGGCCAGGATCGACACTCTGGAAACTTTTCCCACACTGCCCCCCCAGCAGAAACGAGAGCGAAGCAGAAGCAGAGCCCAGGGGGGTTCTCGGAGTTTTTTCCCGGGGGAGACGCGCGGCTCCTCTTTCCCTCTCTGCCCTCCCCCCATTCCTGGCAGCAAGGTGGCCTTTGCCGGGGAGGTGGAGGCATTGTAAATAATAAATAATTTTATGGTTGGGGGTCACCACAACATGAGGAACTGTATTAAAGGGTCACAGCATTAGGAAGGTTGAGAACCACTGTCCTATTGTATATTTGGTATCTATATTACCATTTCACCTTGGGATTTTTTTTAATGGCAAGAAATGTACAAATGTTATAACTAAATACATACAAATATTGCTGTGGGAAGTTTGTGATTCCTTAAATCTGGTAAGAAATTTTCAGCCATACAGAAGGATTGTAACTTTGGCCATTTTCACACTACAGTGTTATAGCGCTATTTTTCTACTTTCACCATCCTATGGAATCCTGGAGTTTCCAGGCCCCTCCCTAAACTGTAGGCCCCTCCCTAAACTGTAAACTCCAGGATTCCATAGGATGGTGAAAGTGGAATAATAGCGCTATAACAGTCTAGTGCAGAAATAGTCTGTGTTTTCTCAGAAGTATACAGTCCAATAAGACTTACTCTTGAGTATTTAGGATTATAGTCTTAATAAAAAAATCATGAAGGTCCTTGACAATATTTTAATATTTTGTCTAGGCGACTTGTATTTCTGCATCAAGAAGTCATTGCTTCACCTGTTCCTGGAACACTGAATCAAATTTCAGTAATTATGACGGTCAGTATGATGGGGAATAAGATCAGTCTCCATTCAATACATGGCCCCACTGAACACCTTGGCTCATTTTTTTTCTGGTGAAGGAAAGCTAAGTAAGAACTTGGCTGCATATTCAAATTTAGTTGTAAAATTTTTCACCAGAATTCTATTTATTGACTTGAACAGGAGAAAATTTCCAGTTTGCTTCAGTTATCATGGAACTCCTAGAGAGTGCAGATGTTGTAGGTCCTCCTCCCAGTTCCACCTTCAACAAGCCTTACTGTTGCAGAAGTACATAATTAGCTATGAGAGCTACAAGGTGTTAAGGACACAGTATACCATTTCCACAGTAGAAAGCCAAGGAAAAGCCATCCATCCAAACACTCTTCTCTTTTGTTTGTGAAGCAGAGACAATATTTATACTAGATACAAACTTCAAATCCTGTAAATGCCCTGGCATCCCATGACTTCCTACTTGTCCTCCGTGGGATTCCCCTCTTTCTTGTGTTGTTCTTTCTTTTCCCTGAGCAACTCTCTCCCAAGTTTGACAGTAATCTTTCTGCAACCTTTCTGAATTTTAGAGGTTCCAGTAGTTGCCATACCTCATTCCTTTGCAGCACAGATAGAGCAAGGTTAGGTAAGCAATCATCCACTTCTTTCCCTTTCCCTGTTCTTTCTGAGTCCTGCTTGATTTTCTTCTCTTGAGATCTTTAGAAGGCAAAAGACACTGCTTAGTCATGCTTCTCACTTCATTGTCTTTTTTTGGAAAATCTCATAATGAATTACTACCCTGTTATATTTTCCTTGATATAGGTTGAATTTAATTGTCTCTATTGCTTTCTGGGTACCTTTTGAAAAAGGTCCACCTCATAGACTAAATTATTTTAATGTTATCAGTGTTTGATTCCAGTGTATGTTGGTTAGTATTCTAGTGCTAAACTAAATCCTTTAGGCCCACACCAGCATGTCCTCCAGTTGAACAAAAGTAAAGTCACGATGGAAGAAGATCCCTATTTGAGCTAAATTACCACAGCAATTCATGTTCTGAAACAAGCATAACAACAATGTACAGATTATCCAAAATTTTCTTGAACTGCTTCCAAACTTGCTTCCCCTTTCTAAAAGGCCTGGATAAAAGAAACCTGGTAGCACTGAGTTGATGAGGCATTTCTAGAGGAAGAGTGTGACAGCTTGGTAGCCTGGTGATATGGATGGCAAGTCTCTCTTTCCCAGTAGACTCTGATGCCTCATGTTTCTCAGAGAAGCACAACCTGCTTCCCATGCTTACATTCAGGGTGTAGGTGTCTGGTGAGAAGGGAGACATGGTTCCAGAACTGACTAGGCTAGAGTCCAAGGAAGACTCTTTGAATTTCTTTTCTTCTTATCTGAAGCTTTGCAGAGAACAGCCCAGCAATTTGGCAGAACTGCAGGTGCCTGTGTTGAAAGGGAATGCTTACAAAACTGCTGACTGACCACGTTAGCAGAATTCATGTGACAAGTACTTTGATCGTACTAACTTGCTATTTGCCAATAAAGCTGGCCCTATATTCTGCTGGGGCAATATCTGTGATCCTGTTATTTGCCATTCCAGTAGTCTGGTATGTTCCCTTATATTTCCCTGTTTTCTGAAGTAGTACAGTCTGAAACTCACAATGGACTTTACTAGCATGCTGTAATAGACATATGCCTCCCATCTTCTCATGTGTTTAGGAGCACGGTAAAAGCAGAAATACAGAACAGTCTGTTCTGTTTCCAGGAATGGACATTGCTCATGAAACAAATCAAGCAAAGGCAGCCAATGTGTAGTTCAGAGGGTACTGAATCCATTTTTTACCCCTCTTGTATCTACTCTGAGTTGTATGGGAGCTCTCCTGGTAGTGGAGTGGCAGAGACTCATTACCACTAGAGTTCAAATACAACTCAGAGCAACTGTGGGAGGAGATAATAAAATCAAGAGTTGATTTGCCTCCCCTGTGGCAGTGGATCTACTGACTTCCCCCAAATTAAATAGTACCTTGGGCCATTTCTACATTATGTTGCCATCCCAGCATGGGGACTCAATGAAGCCAGCCTGTGATACATGCCACTCCTGTTGCGTCCCCAGCCATCGTGATCATTACTGGATCATGAAAATTCAGTAATGGCCTTCTTTTGCGCAACTATCACATTGCCATTGGCCGTGCAGGAAGGGCAGAAGTGCTATTCAGTGCTTCTCTCTTCAGTGCAGCACAGCAAGAGACCAGCTGCACTGCAGAAGGAAAGAGTGTGTCCTGAACACCACCTATCCACTGGCAGCCAGCCAGGTGCGGAGGGGAGTGTTTGGGTCCCACTCCCTTCCCAGCAGTGGGATTGCTGGAATATCACTGGGATGTCACAGGATCACACTATGGTGCAGAAATGCCCTTGGTTTCCAAACTAAAGAGGAGTGCAGTAATGATTTCCTTTCCTATAAACATAAAATTATGCAAATTGTTACCCCACTTACCTCACCTACATGCTATGTCCTGAGGATCATAATTATTTTATATCAGACACAGTGAGCCATAGAGATCTACAGGAAGGACACATAGGCAGTAGAGCTATGGAAATAGATCAAAGGGTAGCCCTGTTTTCTGTCACGCATTCTTGGTGAATCTTGCAAATGGTTCACACAGACCATTTGAATGGATTTTCAGCAATAATAGCGCTAACAGGAGACAAGAGGTCTCTGGGAAAAATTAACATTTCAAACAGCCAGGAATGTTACACTTTGGAGGCATGCAGCCTCAGTTGAGAAACTCATCTTGCAGGAAACTACAAGGGTGTTCGGCTGTATTTTCTTTGAACTACAAGCTGAAATCCATCTTCATAAAAATGCAGCCATCTGTTCCCCAGCACACGTTTCAGCTCTATAACTAGCCTCCCTTTTCTCCTCCTTTTCGGAGTTCTCCCAGACTCACAGGTAATGCTGCTGGCAAGCTCCCCTCAGCCTCAGGAGGCGGGGCTGAGTAGGGCTTTTCGCTTGTTTTCTCCCAGCTGAAGACTTCTGGATTGGTACAGTATTACCCCAAAACCGTTATGTCTCTCTCTCTCTAATTTTCACCTCTTTCTAAATTTGTATGGTCTTGTATGTTTGTTGGAGTGAGTGTATGGATTTTAACATCTATGTCAATAAAATACTTAAATTTGAACAGTTAGCCTGATTCTCTGTAATCCAACACCATAAACACTGGGCTAAAGATCCCTAATTACCCTGCCCTCTTTGCATTGCTAAAGCAGAGTTCATAGTTAATTTTCCCCACAAGTGATAATTTTGACAGGCATTGGGAATCCCCCTAAGGGACCCCCAACAAGCAGAGTAACAAAGTGTATGTGACTGATAAACTCTATGTCCTAATTTTTTGTCTGTTGTTTTGCTTGTTTTAGATACCCTATTACAAATCAGGAAAATGTCAAGCTTACACAGAGAAACATGGAGCTACAGTAAGTGATGGAAAATTATTGATTATTTATACCAAATACACCATTATCTACCTGATGGTTGTTTTTAATCATTGCTCCAGTAACTGGTAGGTTTGCGAAACTGAGAGACCTTCCTTACCCAGTCTACAGAGTGCATGCTTACTGTGCATCCTCAGTGTGGACTATTGCCTCTTCCATGCCAATTTAGTGTGAAGAAAATGTTAAAGCTGTTGGGCCCAGTTTCCCCATACTGCAACAGTACTCTCCAAATTTCTCTCTTTTTTGAAGTCTTGTTGTATGTGCATGGAGGATATTCAGGACTCATATTTTGAGATACCAAATCCTTTTGTCGATATAAACATGCTTACACAGGTGAAGTGTCTTAGTCTTGCACTCCATTTCTAGAACTGGATTTGAGCTTAGAATGATGAAACCATATTTGTCCAGGTCCTGAGAATATAAACTTCAGCAATATTTCCTTCTTCCCACTCTGTTGTTTTAATTCTTTAGTGCATAGTTTGTGGAAATACTCCTTTTGTGAAGGTGCCCGGTCATCAAAGTTCCCATTTGTGTTAGACCTGCAAAGACAGTGGCAAAAACAATGTCAGGGTGATGTAACTCCATGTAATGCATCTTCCTAGAAGAAATTTATTTCTGATATCTGCCTAAACATAAACTCTCAGTTTAGGCAATCACTATCTTATGGCATTGGCTTTCTGTCTGCAAAAGTGTGATGGTGATACTTCCTGATTAGGTGGTTGTGTGGGCTATCCTCTATCTTCATCCATTCTTCAAGAATAAGAGGATACTTTCAAAATTTATCACAATTTACTTTTCTACTGGCAATCCATTGCTGTGGTATCCTGAAATATCTTTTCCTTTGTTGCTTTGTTAAAACCTTTGACAGCCAGGAAGAATAAACAGGTGTGGTTGAACCAACAACTTCTGTTAAACAAGTTCTGTAAAATGAACAAGTTGACTAAAAGTATGTTTACATAAGCTTATGGTTACCATTTTGTATTCTTTTTACTTCATGTTTCAGCACATTTTCTCAGTTATACTCCTAATCTAAGTTCCTACCTATTTTACTTTCTACCCCCTACCCACTAGAACTACTTTCAGATCCACTCCCCAATAGTCTCCCTTTTCTACCATCACTTTCTCTCCAGGCAATCCGATACACTCCTACTTTTTATCTCACTCACTCATTCATTAACTCACTCTCTCCACCCTCACACTTTACCCTATTTACTCTAAAATACCAACTTGTGATACAAATCACTGTAATTACACTGTAACACAAAGCTATGCAGACATGTAAAATAGTCAAGCATCACATGGGTAAACTTGGCAAAGCTACATTACTCATTCAAATATAAAACATTTGATTATGAATGATTAATTACAACTCTATATTACTCTCTTTCACTTTTGACTGTAACATTTTAACTGTGCTACTGTTTATGTTATTATATGTACTTAGGAATGCTGTCTAAAATTGATTCTTTTCTTTTATAAAATGTATACACTTTTAAAAATGAATGTGAAACAATACAAGGTGAAAAGTCAAGTGTTACACAATGCAGTTTTCTTGTTGATTTCTTGGCTTCATCATATCAGTAGTTAGACTGGTTTGGATGCATTTTATGAGACTTCGGCAGAGCAACATTCAGTTACTTAATGATCAGATATTATCTTTTTATTTTTTCAGTGACAGTAGGCATTATTGCTGTATATTATTGCCTAATGACATCCAGTCAGTGATTCTTATATGCAGTAATATCTTTGTAATATATAACATTGTTAAAAGTTTGCGTAGTCCAGATTGGTGTGAATGGGTCTATTGTAATATCTGTGCCTAAATTGTCCTAGATGATCATCAGGAATTAGGAGGAAGAGAAAAAGTTCAAGATTTTTTTTATGGCTATAGTCTTCAACTATGACTTGTACCAGATCTAGTAGGAGACAAGAGAGAAACAGTTTGCGTTGGAATTAGTTTACAGGCTGAAGTTCAACAGGACAAGTGAATCTTACAATAAAATGTTGTAGTGTGAACCACTTCTCTTAAGGATTCCAGACAGAATCCAGAATCCTTTGAGGATATCTCAAAGATACTTCATTACATTTCTTCTTCCCAGCTTTTCCATCCTCTTTCTTGCAAAAAGTCATCCAGGGTTCTGTGGCCATGGTGGGTGCTCAGTGCCTCACTGGGTAGTTCTGGAGATTTCGGCAAAGTTTGGATTCTCCTATGTCTGCTGGTATTTAACTCTAGTGTATGCCATGGAAGTTAGACAAAATAAGAACTGAATTTCAATTCTGTAGTTCTTTAATAAGTTCATATATTTATCCCATAACCTGCAATCTTGTTTAAATTTCATTAGTCTGGCATTTTTGTACCTTCTTGATTTTTATGAGATTCTTGCTTTCTGTGAAAAACTGCTTAATAATCTTTATTTTACAACTGTAATCCAAAATATTAACATTTCCAGTATCTGGTAAATGCACGGAGTTTGCTTCACTAGACTTCCAGTAAATAGTACAGGCTGAGCCTCCCATATCCCAAAATCCATAAACCTCCAAAACCCAAAACTTTTTGCTACTAGTCTCCCACTTCTGCTTTTGCAGTGGCAGTGGTGATGCTCCTGATTGTTCATCTCTCAGATCCTTAGCCGATCTCTCTTTTTACCACCACCCACTCACTTCTGTGTTTGAGGCAGCACCTGTGGCACTCCCGCTCATTCATCTCTCAGATCTGAGGAATACAGAAGCAGGTGGCTGGCAGCAAAAGAGAGAGACTGAACATCTGTGAAATGGTGAGAGGTATGGATTCACACCTAGGACTACATTTGGATTCCTACCATTTCACAGATCCTCAGTTTCTCTCCAGCCTCGTTTCCCTTACACAACACAAGTAGCAAATGAAGGAGATATGAGGCTTTCCCCAAAAGATACTGAATTCCAAAATCTGGGGGAAAAAATTCAAAATATGGAATGCTTCTGGTCCCAAGAATTTCAGAGAAGGGTGACTCAACCTGTATCATTAGCAAGCAAATCTATAGATCGTGCTGGACAAAGTGAAAGAATTTACTCAATATGTTACTTCAGAATGGGCAGCTATGCGCATGGGTTTTCATTTAACAAACCATCTCTTGGCATGCAGTGGCTGTGTTGCAAGACTGGGAAGACCTCTGCTTGAGGGCCAAACTATGTAGGACAATAATCATACAGTCAGCAATGATGGAGGAGGATCTGGATTGGGATTAGTGTGGTAAAAGAGAAAATTTAACCCTTGGTTTCTGCATGGCTCTAGTCCAGATTGTGTTTGTCATGCAACTTGGGAAGAAGGCCTGACCCTCACTATGTGCAGCCCTCACTGCCTGGAGGGGAGGAGTTTGATGCCCTCTCCGGAGGAGGCCACTGATTGGCAGATGGCACAGGTGGCGCCAGACTGCACCATGTGATGGGGTGGGCAAAGGCCTATTTATTCCTGGCTCGCCCCACATGTGGTCTCTTTGGATCCCTCCCATCCTCATTGCAGTGTGTGTTAGTGGGTTGCTTCGAGGCTGGGTAGGAATTTTTCCCCCCTGTTGTGAGCAGTTTTTTGCCTACCCCACACTGCTTTGATTGGAATTGGGAAAATTGGCTGGGGTATGGTCATTAATTAGGCATTCATCTGGCAAGTAAAGGGCAAAGTAACAGCTCTGGTGGCCACCTTGGACACCCACTTTGGGTGTAGGAGAAGACTTAAATGAATAAATTCAATAAAGGTGGACCTTAGTTAATCCAAGCTCACATGTCTGGACCCTTTATTCCGGGGTTGGGACATCAAAGCTGCTACTAATAGTTCCACTAGCTTTCCCGTTAGTTTTCAAAGAAATAGCCCTGTTAGTCTCTTGCGGCATGAAAAGGTAGGGGGAATGAAAATAACAGCCACAGGGAGCTAATTAGGATTTGTGTCCTTGGTTAACTCCCTTCTCTCCTTATGCTATGGTTACAGTTCATACCACTATGATTGGAGTTTTCCAAACAGCTAACTGTCAGATAATTGCCAGTTTCATGACTATTGCTCCATATTTTTGGTTCCCGGATATCTGTGGTCTGCATCTGGACAGAGTAAATTAGAGTAGGCAAGATGTACTGCTGTTCTCATTCAGTATAATACAACTTCATATAGTGCTGTTCACTAATCTGATAAAATCAATGGGTTTTTAAAGAAAATGATATTAAATAAATAAAAAGGCATAATTTTTAAAATCATTGTTTGTTTCTCTTTATTAGATGGCAATGCCAGAGAGAGTTACTCCGGCTGTCTTTCAAACCTGTCTTTCTTATACACTTATAGCCAAACTTGCTCCTAAATGGAACCAAGCTGGTCACCTCTTGATACAAGGTATTTTTCTGGGATCCATGACAATCACAAATCTGTTACTGTAACTATCAGGTGTATATATGTATATATATGTGTGTGTGTGTGTGTGTGTGCGTGCGTGTGTGTGTGTCAAATATTTATCATATATTATATGTATTTTCATATTATAATCTTTTTTGTTCAGTGATTCTGAAGGTGTTTGAAGTGTACATTAATTTTTGAGAAATAGCTAAAACCTTTGTGTATTTGCATATTCTTTCTGATTTTGAATTGCAGTCAGATTGTCTCTATCCCTGTAAGTAGATTGGGAAAGAAAAAGAATGTATATGTCTGGAGATTGTTAAGATAGGCAATGTAGCTGTGTTTCTTCTTTCTATATGAAGAATAGTGTATCATTGTTTATGACAGGAACCATTTCTTATAGTATCTTACAGTTCATCAGTGTTTGTTATCAGGATAATGTGTTTGTAAGTAGTAAAAATGAGATATATGTGACAATTCACAGAAAGTTAAGTGATACAGAAGTACTTAAATGTGCTTTTTAATCCAATTTATTTTAAGGAATGTAAACATTTGTAGGACAAACCTCATAAATAGTGCATAGGATGTATAAAACTATGTCTGAGCTTTAACAGTCTAGACTGTAGAAAGGACTAATATCACTGTAAAACATGTACATAAAAATTTCCTGCACAGGAAAAATTAGCATGCCAGGTGGAAAGGTCTTATATCCAGATTTCTCTCTGACATACTCATTTTATGAGTGTACTGTATATATTAAACAGACTTGGGTGTCACAGAAGGTAGGTTTGCCATTACTGCAGTAATGTCCCATGTGCAGTGCTTTGCTTTTCATTGCTAAAATATATAGCAGCCATTTGTTTAAATAGGAGAAAGACCAACTTCAAAATGCACTTAAGCAAAGATCACTCCATTGCTCCTGTCACATGGAAGCTGTTCCAAATTCTGAAATTCAGACTTCCAGGCATTCAGAAATGCAAGTACACTTTTGCTGGATGACATTTTGTGCTTTTATTGAATTTTATGTCCATACTGATTAGTGAGCCATCTTTCTAAAATTATGAAAACAATAGGATTTGTATACATTTTGATTTTTAGTGGATGTCTAAGTACCATGTTCCTTCCTTTCTCTATGCTTCATAAAAAATATTTTCTGATGCACGCCTTGCACAAGATCATCCTTTTCCAAAATGCTGCTTTGTAAAGGATTTGTAAAGCCCCTGAAAAAAGGAGATGCTGTAATATGTACTTTTTTGTTGTTAAGGGAAAGATTTTCTGTCACAACATGGAAAGCAAAATGCAGTTGGTAAGTACAATATAGATTAGTGAAAATATCTATAGTTCTTATCAGTCTCACATTATCTTGCTGATGTGTGTTCATGTGTCAGTGACATATAAATAAATAGACTGATAAATAGTGACATCATGTATACCCCAAATCTAGTGTAGAGAAGATCACAAGCTGAATCTCTACTATGTTTGCCATATTAAAATCTGATGAAGATCTCTGCATCTTTAAAGCTCTGGCTCATCAGTCACTGTGGAGGCAGATAATACATGGACACATACACCACTTCCAAGGGGCAATCAAAGAACAAGGAGATCTTGTTCTTTGAAAGAGACACGTTTTCCCAATTCAGCCTGTACAGAGATAGCCAATGACTTAGTCAGCCTCTGGGAGACTTAAATGGGATCAAACAAGCAGCATTTCTTTCCCTCAGCTAGGGAACATCACCATACCCATCGCTGAACATCATGTAATTATTCCAACAGTGCTTTCCTTGCCTTGTGCAGTTTGCTTACCATTCCTATTATAGGAATCAGTGTTTTTTCTGTTGTTTCACAATACCTATAGATGATGCAATATCTATAAATGATGATGATTTTTATTCATTTGTATCCCACCTTTCTCCCAATAATGGGTCTCAAGGCTGCTAAAAACATTAAAACAAGATACATTAAAAGCAATACAAAATGTTCATAAAAATATAAACATAAGATTTAAAAAGCAGTTTATGAGCTTACAACATTGCACATTGAAAATATTCAAATATATTTCGAGAAGTATACAAACCTTAAAACCAGAACCACAAGCATTAAAAGCCCAAATCTAGTCAATTTGACAGCACAAAAATGTTTTGACCTGCTGATGGAAGAAAAGCATATGTGCATGTGTTGCAGGAATCACCCCTCTAAAACCCACAGTGGCTGCTGGTCAGCAGTGCAAAAAACACATGCACACAGTAGATACATCACCTCGTAAATGTGACTATGTAATGGAAGTCCCATTTGGTTTTCCAAACTGATTTCAGTTTGGATTAAAACAGGTATGGCAGTAAAGGGGTCAAACTGGGGCAGGAATACTACGTGGTATTGCTGGGAGGTAATCTTTGTGTAGATTCAGCCATAGATTCAAGTTTCCTAACAGCTCAAAGAGCTATAGCTGCAAACAACCTTTTAGTCAGTGAAAATCCTAGGGCCATACAGAGAAGGAATTCTTACTTACAAAAGGGATTATTTTAAATTCTTGGTTTTATAAGTCGCCATAATAAATACTGTTTCTTTGCTTCTATATACTTCTAGTGAAAAAAGATAAATATATTGGATATTATAAATTTTATTTCAGTTATGGACATCAATGTATTCGACACTCAGCTTTGCATTAATGTTGAAGTTTGCACAATCAGGCTGCCTCCACCCAAGGTACAGGAGCTATTCAATCTTTTCTGCTAGTCTTTGTTGCATGTCCGATTCATATAACTGGTTGCAATGAATTCTAGAAATATGCCCCTCCCCATTTACCAAGCTTAAAATTCTTTCCACAGAATGAGATAGATCAATAGCTATTGGAAAATAAAGCTTTATTATCTTCTAAGGAAAATTATTCTCTGTTCTAAATGATATATACTTCTAAATTTTGTCTGAGCAATCTAAAGCTAGTTGGCTGAATATTGCCAAGAAAGTTTATCTTTTTTTATTCTATTTTTTCAGTACTAAAATGTATACACACACATCCTGGATACATACAGTGATTGTCAGATAGAAACTTGCATGACATGACTGAAGTTTCAAAACAGTAGTCTTCAGAGGGTTATGACCCATAACTAGAAATTACAACAGTATGACCACCATGTTCTTTGTTTATATTTCTTTTTAACGAAGAATCAACTGTGAATGAGATAGCCTTAGGAATGTTTTATTTTTCATTTTATAGTGTATATTTAAAGTGTATGTTTATTTTATTGCAATGAGAAATGGATTCTGTATTTCAGTTTGGGTTAAGGATTAATTCTTAACAAGCTTAAGTCTTGTTTAGAATTAAACAATTGTATTAAACTTTAAGATGACTTGTTAAATTTTAAACAATTAGGTTCATATAATGAAGTTTTTGAAATCAGCACATGAATTTTGCAGCATGCTTTTGTGAAACTTTATGGAGATTCTCTTACTATAAACACAGGTTGTAAAACTTCTCGGTGTGCTCTAGCACATCCGCAACTCTATTTGGCTCCTATTTACAGGCGAAAAGTGAAGGAGAAGAATTCACCATTCCTCTGAACATTTTTTTAAAATCCTTTCTTGGGAATAAAATCATTAGATCAGCTCTGAGGGTGGTCTAAATGCTTCCCTCTGTTGAGAGCCTGTAGAGGCAGGCACCCAAAGTTGCTCTCACTCTTCCCACACCGTAATCTTGATTTTTTTTTCCCTCTCCAACAAAGAGTTACGCATGGTAGACATGAGTGGTACAGGTCTTTCTGTGGAGACAGGAAGAGAGGAGAGGGGAATCCAAGACTGGATCTTCTCCAAGCCTGGAACTCTGGCCCAAAATCTCCTGGTAATCCCCATTTAGAGTAGGACCTCTAAATGGTGAGACTACAGTTAAGCAAACCTTACTGATTCAATGGGCCTCTACTAATTGGATCTACAGATAGTATTCAGATCTCTGTCTCTAGCCAGGAGTGGAGGATCTGATCTTCCCTATGGTTCCTGGGGTGCTGTCACATGGAAGATTGCTCCCTAAAACACTTTGTTAATTGCAAAGTAATTAATTCTCATTAAATACAGTGAATTCTGTATAGATTTGGGGTATCTCTTCATATGATAGTTCGATATATAATATTTATTTGCTTTCAATGTTTGTATATACATTTGAAATATTACTACATTGGTTATTTTTTCTCTTTTTAGCTAGAAGATTTTAATATTTCAACAAACATCATAAAGAAATTTGACAGTGATGATAATGCAGTCATTCAAAGATGTTCTATTTTAAGTAACTGGTGTTATGTTTTGCCAAGGTATTTCTTTAATAATTTGACAAGAAATGTTACTGATATGAAATAAATGTATTAATACTTATGGAAACCAGATAGAATCACCAAAGTAAAATCAATGCTTACTTTTAACCTTTGTTAATACAATTTCAAAAAAGAAAGAGTTTTCAACAGCAACATATAAATGCAATTCACATTCATTTCTAAGTTTGAAAAGTTGCCTTTCAAGACTTTCCCTTAACATATTATTTTAAACTTTTCAGCTTTACAAAATAAAAGTTGTCTCTGCTGTAACTTACTTAAAACTGTAGATGATTTTTATAGATAAAGTTATATTAGCAGCTGCTTCGTTTTTCTGTATGGGAATATGAATGAAATATGATGCTGTGTTCATAATATTCTATGATGCTGTGTTCCACTGTGAAGCATTGTGACAGTTCAGTTTCAAACCAAGATAAGTCAATTCTTTCAAATTAAGTTATGTTATTGTGGCACCATCTGTCTCAAAAGTTTCTACCAGGAAACTATCTTTTTTATAGACTGTGTTATTGCTGTTTTTCTAGTTTCTTTTTCTTACCTCTATACAGCATGAAAATGGGTCAGATCATGAGTATCACTCATATCATTCCATCTGATTCTCCCTTTCAATCATACAACGAGTTGCAGTTGCATTGGAAAAATCTGGTAAGAGAATCTAGTTGCCTTTTGTTTCCTTTATTCATCACATCCTATGCAAAGAAGATTTTACTTGTGTGATTTTACATTTTTTTCCTTTAGTATGGCTATAGCTTGCCAAAGGATCCCCAGATGTATTGCAACGTTTACTTCAAATTCATAGGGGAGCAACTCTTCACATATCTTTTATATATTTTAAATCTGTGTACTGATCTATCATTTGTAATTCCTGCCTAAGGCCGTGTCTCCAGTCCATTTGTACCCTGAATCGCTTTCAACACAAGTCTTCAAAGATGCAGAAATAGTCTCAAGTCTAGGTTGCCAATGTGAGAAATTCGTGGCCTGATTGTTTTTATAGCAGCCCCTCACTGTCATTAGTAATCCCTTTCCCCACTATAAATTACACCCCTCTATTCAGCACATTGTGCATCAGTACAAAAGATGTGAATATGAACTTTAATCAAATTATTTTGGAAAGTCCTTATGAAAGGCCTTATGAATCCCGAGTTGTTCCCCTTTAAATAGAGACTAGACAAGAGCAGGCCTGTCTAGCTCACAGTCATTTCAGTGGGCCTAGTGCAAGAGTGATCCCTGGTAGTTTGCACACTCTCTTCATATTTGCATTTCTCAAGAAAATGTTACTTCTTTATAGAGACTTCTCAAATAGTTATTTCATCCCTTAACGCCAATTCAGATATCCTATGAGTTGCATCAGAAGTCAACCAGTCCAGTACTTTCCTAGAGTAGATTTGGAAGGTGTTTTAGATGCTTTTGTTACTGATGTGAAGACTATTATTCTTCATACTTGTGGGTTTCCTCTTAAGATGACAAATAAAGCACTCTATACTACAAAAGAACTTACACAAGCATCTGTGCAGGTAAAAAACCCTCTAACTGTTCCTGTTTATGTTCATGTAATTGATAGAACTATGGCAAAGATAATTGCCTTGATTCTTGCTATGATGGCACGGGAAAAACCACTTTATTACTTTTGTAGGACTTCTGTAGTGTATGAGGCAGCAGAAATGTAAGGTTTAATAACTATTGTACTTACCTGGAAATGAACACATTACATGCAGCCTGTGTAATTTTTGCTATGTATGATGGTTTTTCCTCCTGCTGGCCTGATATCTGCAAGTGTTTGCTGAAAATAATTCCAGATGGTCTAGCTGATTAGATCTGATCACAATGACTAGTTTGCTACTTACTTGGAAAACAATGCTTGTTATATAGCAAGGCATAAGAATTACTTCTTTGACTAAAGAATCAAGATTCCTCATTGTTCTGTTCATGTGGGTTTGAATCAGTAATGTCCATTGATACTGAGAATGTGTTTGCAGAAATGAGATCAACCAGCTACGAGTTTGAGCTCAGTAAATTTTCACTGATAATTACCAAAAAGCAAAATCCTGCACCCCACTCTCTGATATTTCAGTATCTTTTGTTGAAGAGCAGGATGCTCAGCAGCATGAACTTTTGTTATATAATATCTGCCCAAGAGACCAGTTTTTAATGTTTGTTCCAGGTATGACTATGAAAATTTGAGGGGCTGTCTAGAAAATGTGTCCTAAATCTAATTAGGCAAGAATGCCTATATCAATGGAGCTTACATAAGTGATGACTTATGAAGTTTGCATTGAGTGGATCTGTTCTAATTAGGACTAACGACTAAGTTTATGTCTATGTTTTGCAATCAGTAAAGAAGATTGTGTCCTCTTTGACCATTCATTCATTCATTCATTCATTCATTCAATTTATACCTTTCTGTTGCCAAAAGACCCAAGAAAGCTTCCCTTGTTTGATTTACCATTTAGCTCTTAAAAAGTTGATTGTAAAGTTAAGATAATGTGAGGGTGTGATTCATTGAAGCTAATGTTATTATTATATCCTTAGAAAGACTCTAAAATTTTCTAGGTGTTATTGAGATATTAAAATATTAGTTACTCCTTGCCTGTGGGCTTATAATCTAACAGAAAATGAGAAGGAGATGGGGAGAG